>JAXIVJ010004113.1:0-85000 GCA_036785665.1 Chirona hameri | reverse complement strand
CTGTTCTGACCTAGGGGGCAGTGCCCCCGGCCGGTCACTGGTGCAATGCGGCCCACTGATTCACCCTGTTCCACAGCACGTCTGGGTCCTGTTCTGACCTAGGGGGCAGTGCCCCCGGCCGGTCACTGGTGCAATGCGGCCCACTGATTCACCCTGTTCCACAGCACGGTCTCCTCCTGTTCTGACCTAGGGGGCAGTGCCCCGGCCGGTCACTGGTGCAATGCGGCCCACTGATTCACCCTGTTCCACAGCACGGTCTCCTCCTGTTCTGACCTAGGGGGCAGTGCCCCCGGCCGGTCACTGGTGCAATGCGGCCCACTGATTCACCCTGTTCCACAGCACGTCTGGGTCCTGTTCTGACCTAGGGGGCAGTGCCCCCGGCCGGTCACTGGTGCAATGCGGGCCACTGATTCACACCCTGTTCCACAAGCACGGTCTCCTCCTGTTCTGACCTAGGGGGCAGTGCCCCCGGCCGGTCACTGGTGCAATGCGGCCCACTGATTCACCCTGTTCCACAGCACGGTCTCCTCCTGTTCTGACCTAGGGGGCAGTGCCCCCGGCCGGTCACTGGTGCAATGCGGCCCACTGATTCACCCTGTTCCACAGCACGGTCTCCTCCTGTTCTGACCTAGGGGGCAGTGCCCCCGGCCGGTCACTGTGCAATGCGGCCACTGATTCACCCTGTTCCACAGCACGTCTGGGTCCTGTTCTGACCTAGGGGGCAGTGCCCCGGCCGGTCACTGGTGCAATGCGGGCCACTGATTCACCCTGTTCCACAGCACGGTCTCCTCCTGTTCTGACCTAGGGGGCAGTGCCCCCGGCCGGTCACTGGTGCAATGCGGCCCACTGATTCACCCTGTTCCACAGCACGGTCTCCTCCTGTTCTGACCTAGGGGGCAGTGCCCCCGGCCGGTCACTGGTGCAATGCGGCCCACTGATTCACCCTGTTCCACAGCACGTCTGGGTGCTGTTCTGACCTAGGAGGCAGGTACCCCCGGCCGGTCACTGATGCAATGCGGGCCACTGATTCACCCTGTTCCACAGCACGTCTGGGTGCTGTTCTGACCTAGGAGGCAGTACCCCCGGCCGGTCACTGATGCAATGCGGCCCACTGATTCACCCTGTTCCACAGCACGTCTGGGTGCTGTTCTGGCCCGGGAGCGACGTCACTGGACCTCACCGGTCACTGGACCTCACTGTGTTCACTCAACCACCTTCACTTGCCTCTCCTGAGGATTTCCCCCACTGAGACTATAAAGAGAACTTCTCTCACTGAGCCTCTTCAGTGGCCTCTTCGGAAGACCCGTTCCTCGGGAATACTCGAGAACACTCTGGGAACACTCCAAGGTTCTTCACTCATAACATCGTCAGATGAATCATCTGTCACTCTAGAGATAGTCTTATATCGGTACACCAATCCTCCATGTCACCAGTGAGGCGCGAACCCGTCGTGCCAAAGGTCACCACACGGCACCACTCTGCGCCACACAGCACCACACGGCACCAAGCGGCACCACAGATCACCACAGTCCCCACAGCACTGCCTGGCACCACCTGGCACCACCCAGCACCACCTGGCACAGCCTCGCACCAACTGGCACCGCCTGGCACCACCTAGCACCAACTGGCACAGCCTCGCACCAACTGGCACCGCCTGGTACCACCTGGCACCACCTGGCACCACCTGGCACCACCTGGCACCACCTGGCACCGCCTGTCACCACCTGGCACCACTTGACACAGCCTCGCACCAACTGGCACCGCCTGGCACCGCCTGGCACCACCTGGCACCACACAGAACCTCGCAGCACCACACGGCTCCTCGCGTCACCACCTCGCGGCACCACCACACAGCTCAGCGGCGAGCTCCTGGCCTTCCAGACCACGCCACAGCCAGCGACTGGCGCGCCTCGCGTCACACACCACTGCATAGGCTGTTAACGCTGAACACTCCGAACCTAGTCAGCCGGCCGCCAAGACGGCGACCGTGCTGCCGCCTCGCGGCCGAACGGCGAAACTACACCGTGCAGTCACGGGCGTGAGCTCGGCCACAAAACGGCTCATTTAACACGGAAGTAGACAATGTAATTAACAAGATGGATTAGCTTATACTGGGAATTGTGCTGGACAAGGCATTTACAATTATATTCGTCTGTGAAAATGGCGTAACGAAGGACGTAAGATGGAATACATGCCACTAGAGAATACATGCCACTGTGACCTTTCGACAACCATCAACCTAGTGAATGTGTAAGCCTTCGATCATTTTGCAACATCCAACATGATGAATTCAGCTCAGTCATAGTTTCACATTCAACTAAACCTGGAGTAAATGATTGCATCATAATTTGATTAACTGTACATGTGTACAGTGGGTACTATAGGTAAGCGGGATATTGTCTATTTACTATTTAAAAACAGAACAGTGAATACAAATTGTTTGTAAGTATGAGCAAGGTAATTTGTTCAGCGAAACACTGTACAAGTTATCGTTAGTTCCGTCTTTAGGTTTTGTCGACAATTCAGTTTTCCGCTAAGCCAAACAGGCCTGTAACGGCATCAGCCTCAAAATCAGCCGCTGCCACTGACTGTCTAACAGGGCCTGACCTCTGACCTCTAACATGTTAAAGGAAATAGTTCACCTTCAACATTAGTTTTAAACTGAGATAGCAGTTTTGTAGCCCGTGTTGGGAAACCCCTATCTGCAAGTTTTCTTGACTGAAAAGACTCCAGCCGAATATATTTGAGTTTTTGGCGAAGGAATGCGGTGCTGGCGAAATAATGTTGTACTGGTTCTAGCCCGGGCAGAGGCTATACCATCAGCCAATCAGCTTGCAGCTGGTGCTAGTAAGCGAATCGCCGGCCGGCGGTTGGCACATCTCCAATGCGAGTCTATCTTTACGCGACTACTTTCGAATCTGATTGGCTGAACCATTTTTTACATTCGCGTGACGTCAGGACTCTGACTCAGAGAGTATGCATATAGTTTTGGTAAACAATACAAATGTACGGCCTTCTGTCCTGAATCGGCGCGATATAATGCCATTTTTGACAATATCAAAAGAAATTGTATTAAACAATGTCATCAAATCGTGTTGGGTAAAATTTTCAAGGTGAACTATTTCCTTTAACTGGTCGGCCACTTACCAGAGTTTCAAAATGGCCCACCAGTCATGCGAATTTGGCCATGCAGTTACCTACCAGTAAAACGCCTTTTTGGGGCGATGACCGAGCGGGCGCGCTCTGGTAAAGCTAAATGAAGTTGTTACCGAGCGGGCGCGAAGCTCCCGTGAGGTTTCTCGTCAACTTACTAGACAAATTTACATTTGACCCGGCCCGAACCAGCCGTACAGACGCTTTTCGGAAGCTAATAACTTTGCAACCACAGCTCCGATTGAGATCGGGTTTTCACCATTGGATAGGACCATCAAATCAATTGTGTTTTTGGTATGGTGCGTTCTGATAGGAGGTGGTATCACAGCGCGTGGCACACGCAAACATCGAAATGAACAAAAATAATTATTGATCAAAAATGGCTTTATTGATCTAAGCATTAATTTATGCGATGAAGCATGCAGCGCTCAGGACGTACTCCCTTTTGGCGAATTCGAGAAAGGAGAGAAGAAAAAAAAACACAATTTAATACAACTTAATTTAGCTTTACCAGAGCGCGCCCGCTCAGTCATCGTCCCAAAGGCGTTTTACTGGTAATCAATGGACAAGTTACATGTCGCGTAACGATATCATTTTTGGAAACTTTTACATATTATTGTTCATAAAGAAGACGATGGTGATAGGAATTTTTATCAAGAAGTTGTATAAATACCTTAAAAAACGAATAACTCTATTTATAAGTGTTGCCCTCTGATTGGTCATAATCGTGTGATGTCACACATGATGATTCAGTCGTCCGACGAACGCCATTAATAGGCGAGCGGGTATTGTTTCGAAGATTCAGCTTGTGATTAGTTGATGTATTGGTAAGAATTGACGGAAAAAGGGAGATATTGCTATTGTTTCGATCAGAAATATAAAAACGCAACAATAACTGCGCCAATTGCGATTTCACCAGCCTTCCGATGTCAAACAAGAAACGAAAGCTGTGGTGTGCTGCGGCTGGCAGAAGTAACGTTATTGTCGTGGCCATGCAGAAGTGGCCCCACTGCCCTATAAAAGCTCCCAAGTGCATAGGCGTAGGAACAGGGGGGGGGGGCAGCCGCCCCTCCCCCCACGAACATTTTTTATTTTAACATTACGCCTATGGGCGTTGCATGGAAAGAATCTACTTCAGAATGCCTCCTGCTCCCTCCTCCCCCCCCCCCCCCCCCCCCAACTTGAACATAGTTCATACTACCCTGCCCAAGTGCCTCGCATAATGCCACCTACCTGTTGATTGCTTGGCAAGCCAAGTAGTACTTTATCGTAGGCTATCGTAGGATACAAAATATTCGTTATATATGGAAGTTTAACTTGACCAAAGGCACGCGCTCAATCATTACATTGGTGTTCGCACAGTGGTGGAAACTGAGGTGCATTGCCTCAAGGCCATACAAGTATACAAACAAACATTGCAGGGGGTGCACGTTTGAGGCATCAAAAGAAAGTCGTGCCAGCTGATGTTTGGTCCTCCGATTCCGGAGATACCGAATAGCAAAGAGTTAGCAGGAACCTCAATGTATAAGTGCATTGCCGCCTCATCCAATTACAACAGCGTCTGCTGCGGGTTTGGTTAATTCTACTGACAGGAAGTTAACAGGAACCTCAATGTATAAGTACATTGCCGCCTCATCTAATTGCAATAGCGTCAGCTGAGCCGGTTTGGTCGCATGTGGTTAACAGGAATCTTAATGTATAAGGGTATTGCCGCCTCATCTAATTAACGCAAACGCGAATTTCTTATTGGATGCTTATGAAAATGTCCAATTGTTTGAAACGTTTTATAATTAAATTAATTATCAATGGTATATAATGCTTACGCAAGATCTGTCTGGTTTAGGATATATTTTTTACTTAGTTGTCAAACCATGCACCCATTGCCCTGTGTTGAAGCGGCAAACCCGCGCTACCTAGTTATTAAGTTACCTTGCAAACATTGTCTGTTTGTTTCAAAGGGGGGAAACAGGGTTGTACGTTGGCGCAGGCTGCTCATGAACCCGACATTTGAGAATTTAATTACTTAAATGTGACACTTGTAACATACCAACATTTTGGTGTGCACATTTTCAAACACATCCATTGAGTAGTTGCAAAAAAACGCCCCCGAGAACATGGTTACGGTCATCGTTACGGCAGATGATCAACCATGGCCAAATTGTGCCAAACATCATGTGTGACGTCACGACAGTTTGCGCATCAAGAACATTTTTTAACAATGGATTTTTGCAAACTTTGTTTATTTGTTTTTACTGCAACTATGCATCTTTCGATAAAATGACTGAAGTTTAGTACATAATATTTCTTTTTGTTAATTTTAAGCCAAAAAACCCACAACGTGAAACTTGTCCATTGTTCATGATCTCCTTTCTCGAATCTGCCAAAAGGGAGTACGTCCTGAGCGCTGCATGCTTCATCGTATAAATGTATGCTTAGATCAATAAAGCCATTTTTGATCAAGAATGATTTGTGTTCATTTCGACGTTTGCGTGTGCCACGCGCTGTGGTACTACCCCTATCAGAACGCACCATACCCTCCCCCCAACAAAAAAAAATGATGGTCCTATCCAATGGTGAAAACCCGAGCTCAATCGTAGCAGTGGTTGCAAAGATATTAACTTCCGAAAAGCGTCTGTACGGCCGTGTCGGGCCGGTTCGGGCCGGTTCGGGCCGGGTCGGGTCGGGTCAAATGTAAATTTGTCTAGTAAGTTGACGATAAACTATTATCTGCTATTATCTGCTATGAGATCTGCTATTATTTGAAATATAGTATACAGTTTTCAGTTTACACATACCCTATAAATATAACTATTAGATGATACTTATGATATTTCCGTTTTCTATAACAGAATATTGGAAAAATATATACAGAGTCTATATATCACGTGCCATACATTGCTGCTCTAACATGCTACCAAATCTATTAAATGCTTCCATATTGAAGTGTTTAATTTCCTGGGCTTCCCCATCGCCTAGCGTACACTGCGTCACTTTCAATTGGTGTGAGTATGATTCTTTCAGAAAGTATATACCATCCACCATCCCTTGACCAACATACATATATTTTGCCCTTTTCCAGTCATAGGTCCCACTGATGTAAGTCATACCCATACATATAATTCATTTGAGAATATTCGAACTAACTGTAAATACTACTGCCTCCCTGTCCCTGGTACTGTATCAGATACCTCAGCTGCTTCATACCCTGGCAAGTTTACCATCATCCATATAAATGCCAGGTCCTTGCTTTCAGATGATAAATTTGCTGAATTTGAAGTGCTTTTGTTTAGAACTAAAGTTAGATGGTCAATAATATGTGTCTCAGAGACATGGCTATGCAAAGAAATGGAAAAGAAAAGACACATAAATGGTTACTCTTGCTATTTTGATAGCAGAACCGATGGTACTGGGGGTGGGGGTTGCAATTTATGTGAATAATGATGTCAGAGAAACACAACAATTGCCCAAAGTGTTCAGGTGTACAGAATCACTACTTATTGAATGTCAGTTAAGAAACAATTTATCTATCCTAGTGTGCCAAATATATAAACCCCCTATAACCTTAGTAATAACAGTTTCATTGAAGAACTAGGGAATGCCATAGATATTATTCAAATAAGGAATAAAACTGCCTTCATCTGTGGAGATTTCAATCTTGATCTCTTGAGTATTTCCAAAGGGGGTGCAGCATTGGATTTTTTCAATTTATTAGCATCATCAAGTTTTCTTCCATTAGTTTCTAAATCCACAAGGATACAGAACACTTGTTACTCACTCATTGATAACATCTTTTGCAATAACTTAACCCTTGTTAACAAATCTGGAATAATACTTGATGATACAGGTGACCATTTCCCAATATTTACTACACTAGACTTTGCAGTCAGTCCAAAAGGAAACAAGAGGGAAATTCAATGTCAATTTGATTATCACAAAATACCAAATTTAACCGAACATATAAAGAAATCATTGGAAAGCTTTGAAGCCATCACTGATCCTGAAACTGCTGGTGAAATCATCATCAATGCATATACAAGTGGTATAGATAAATTCAGCTTCAAATATAGCCCAAATCGTAAAAATACTCCAATAAAACCCTGGATATCACCATCTATCCTGGCATCTATAGACAACAGATGCAAACTCTTTAATGTAAAACAAAAGAACCCCACATAAGAAAATATAAACAAATATGTTAAATACAGAAATATCCTAAACACCTTGATCCGGGGTGCTAAGTGCAAATATATACAGGATGAGCTTGAGGAGAATAAGGATGATGCCAAAAAAATGTGGAAAATTCTCATCACTCATACTACTGGAAAATCATATCAGAATACATTTCCAAATTACTTTAAAAACAATGAAGACAAACATGTTGAGGATAATTTAGAAATTGCAGAGGAATTTAATGCCTTCTTCAGCTCAGTTGGGAAAACCCTGCAACAAAACATGAAAGGGTGTCCTGAGGAGGCTCTTGAGTTCCTTGGAGACCCTTGCAAAGACACAACAAATCATTTGCAACATACTAATAATGATGAACTTATATCTATAATTAAGAACATGAAAAATGTGGGACATGGAGTGGATAAAATTAATGCAAGAATCTTTAAGTTAACATTTATGGCAATCATAGACAAGCTTGTCCACTTTATAAATATATGTCTTGACCAGGGGAAATTTCCAAGCAGACTCAAAATTGCTGTCATAAAACCTATTTATAAATCAGGTGATAGGACACAAATGAACAATTATAGACCAATCAGTATCCTTCCATATATATCAAAAATTCTAGAGAAAGTGATCCATGTCCGCGTCATGGAACATGTCTCCAACAATAGCATAATTTGTCCCAACCAATTTGGATTTAGGAAGGGATACTCAACATACATGCCCTTGCTTATATTGCAAGATAAAGTAATCAGGGGGTTTGAATCAAACAAAATGAACTGTGGTATCTACCTGGACTTAAAAAAAGGCATTTGATACTGTTGATCACAGAATATTATTGCTTAAACTTCACTCATATGGTATCACAGATACATTCCTGACAATCATAGACTCATACTTATCAAATAGATATCAATGTGTAGAGTATAAAAAAGTCCAGTCAAGCCTGAATCAAGTAAGTATTGGGGTCCCCCAGGGCTCTATTCTGGGCCCACTTCTGTTCATCTTATACATAAATGATTTTCCCAGGATTTCGTCAAAGTTTACATCATTACTTTATGCTGATGATACAGCCCTTTTATTTGAGGCTGATTCCAATTCTGAATTGCAAAATAACTTAGATACAGAACTACCAAAGGTATACAAATGGCTGCAAGCAAACAAGCTGTCCTTAAACAACAATAAAACATTCTATCAAATATACAATAAATCTAAAATAAATGTTGACATCAATGTAATATTAAATGGTATAAATATAGGACATACAGAAACTGTGAGGTATCTTGGTGTATATATAGACGAAGAACTCAAGTGGGAGAGTCACATTATGCATATTTCAAGTATAATAAGTCGTAATATAGGGATTATAAGTCGCTCTAGATATTTCCTGGGTCAGAAACACCGATTTCTGTTGTATAATGCATTAGTTCTGCCTTATCTTAATTACTGCTGTCTGTTATGGGGAAATGCACCGAAATCACTTCTTAACAAATTGCTTATCCTACAGAAAAAGATAGTCAGGATTGTTGATAATCAAGCAAGACTAGCCCACACAAACCCAATATATGTAAAGCTCAAAATTCTTAAAGTAAAGGACATTGCCAGACAGCAAGCTATAGTCGTGCTTTATAATGTTGCATCTGGAAGTGCCCCACCAGTCATAGCCTCACTTCTCGAATTCACTCAGACCAATCACAGAGCTTCAAGAGTAGCACGACATTTTGAAGAAATATTCACTCGAAAATTATACCGGACACGTACCATAGCATGGATAGGACCACGTTTATGGAATTCAATTGTTGCCCCCAGATTCCCCCACATAAACTCAATACCATCTACTAAAAAAACAAATAAAAGAAATCACTAAAAATCACATGATCAGTGAATATGAATAACCCTTCCCTGCTTGCCTCACAAGCCTAGAAAAAAAATCCTTGTAGTTTGCTCATTTATGTAAATGAGCCTAAATACAATAATAGCCATAGCAGTGCTAAATGTTAACTATTTGTAAAGTCATCTTCTAACTTCTAAGTTCCAGAAGAATGAAGTTATGCAATTTGTAATGTATGTAACATTATAAATAAACAATAATACAAATTTTCAGAACTAAGTAACAGTATATAAACAAACAACATAAGCATGCATAAACGTGCATAATTTGAAATAAAACATAGTAAATCAGAGATAGAGATTTATATTGGTGTTGAGCAATATAGTACCTCTATTTCTTTTCTGCTTTCTTGAAATATGAATTAATTAGATCATGTTTCAACTTATAGATCAATTAATTATATCATGCGCAAAAGCCACCCCGACTAACCGACGCTGGAACCTGGGTGAGATCGAACAGCAACAAGCTTTGCTTAGCTGGGGGGCTCACCGGGTTCCAGCATAGACCTTCTGCTTGCCTAGACCAAGATCTGCCTTCCCCAACCTTTGTATGAATGAAATTGTATCCTGCCTCGCTGTCTGGCAAACCTTTCTTGATGGCAACGTGATGGGGCCAGCAGGCAGTGGGGCACACACTTACAATCCTTACTAACTCGGTTACGTATGTGCGAATGTCAGAATGTATGATTCCCAGGGGCGTAGTTGGGGGGCAGTCACTTGTTGATTTCAGCAACGACTACTTTCTGCCTTCTTATTTTTAACCACATTACCACTGACCACTTAGCCTTCCTCTCTTCATTTGCTTTTTTATTTCTTCTTCCATTTCCTAGCTGGGAGTGCCGCGACATTTTCTCTTTTGTTCTCTGGTGTTAAAGTAAGGTGATGTGCGTCGATGGGACCGAGGGCGGGGGCACTCCTGGTCACCTGTTAATGGGTGGCGGCATAGAAAGAAAAAAAAACTCACGGGCGCTTCGCGCCCGCTCGGTAATCACAGAGTGATTACCGAGCTGTAGTGATGAGAACGATAAGCTCATTCCTGGGCCGTCATCTTTTGGAGAATGCATACTTCTCACTAGAAAAGGTAGGGAAGAGGGAAAAACCAGAACAGGCAAGAAAAAGGAAAAGGGATAAGTAGAAAAAAGATAATAAATATAAAGTTACATATTGCTTTCATCTTACGGAAATTGTAGGATCATTGCTAAACCATAAATAGCGTTCGTTGACTACAAGAGACCTATTTTGCCCCCCCCCCCCCTCCCCCCTCCTAGTCACTGGGTCTGAGCAATGCAACGTCCGAAGTGGCCCACCAGTCAGATTTACCTTAGAGGCAAATCGTTCCTTAATAATAGTTAATAGTTCCTTAGAGTGCACATAGCTGTCCAAATAGTGCCTATCGAATATCCCCCGCGCTATTATTACCACCTGGTGATTAGCACCGTCCCCGCGGCAGCGTCATCGGCAGCGACACCACGGAGTCCGGACCAGACCAGCCAAATAGTGCCCATCGAATATCCCCCGCGCTATTATTACCGCCTGGTGATTAGCACCGTCCCCGCGGCAGCGTCATCGGCAGCGACACCACGGAGTCCGGACCAGACCAGCCAAATAGTGCCTATCGAATATCCCCCGCGCTATTATTACCGCCTGGTGATTAGCACCGTCCCCGCGGCAGCGTCATCGGCAGCGACACCACGGAGTCCGGACCAGACCAGCCAAATAGTGCCTATCGAATATCCCCGCGCTATTATTACCGCCTGGTGATTAGCACCGTCCCCGCGGCAGCGTCATCGGCAGCGACACCACGGAGTCCGGACCAGACCAGCCAAATAGTGCCTATCGAATATCCCCCGCGCTATTATTACCGCCTGGTGATTAGCACCGTCCCCGCGGCAGCGTCATCGGCAGCGACACCACGGAGTCCGGACCAGACCAGCCAAATAGTGCCTATCGAATATCCCCCGCGCTATTATTACCGCCTGGTGATTAGCACCGTCCCCGCGGCAGCGTCATCGGCAGCGACATCACGGAGTCCGGACCAGACCAGCACACCTCTCTCTGCACCACTGTAATCCACCCGGGTCCGATCACTCCCCCCCCCCCCCCCCCCCCCCTCCTCCCCGAACAGTGATTATAAACCCACTAATCATCCCAGCCAACCGGCCCCCGGCCTAACCCGGTGCCAATCACATGGCCACCAACCATCGGAACAAACCGACGAACAAACAAACCGGCCACCAACCATCGGAACAAACCGACGAACAAACAAACCGGCCACCAACCATCGGAACAAACCGACGAACAAACAAACCGGCCACCAACCATCGGAACAAACCGACGAACAAACAAACCGGCCACCAACCATCGGAACAAACCGACTAACAAACAAACCGGCCACCAACCATCGGAACAAACCGACGAACAAACAAACCGGCCACCAACCATCGGAACAAACCGACGAACAAACAAACCGGCCACCAACCATCGGAACAAACCGACGAACAAACAAACCGGCCACCAACCATCGGAACAAACCGACGAACAAACAAACCGGCCACCAACCATCGGAACAAACCGACGAACAAACAAACCGGCCACCAACCATCGGAACAAACCGACGTCGGTCATTACAAACCGCTGCTCCCATCCCGTGACCATCACCCGCCAAACCAAGATTCCTATACTTCATCGCGCAACACAGCGTCGAGCGGCATAAATGCCACGCCAAGGTATACATAATACGTGGCAGGAAGAGCTGGAGGTGGCTTCTTACGACCATGACTAACGCGTTTGTTGTGTCGCCCAGCGCCGTCAGACACGTGCCCGGTGGCGAGTGGGGATTGACGTCCTCCGCTGAGGGAACAGATGGTGGCCGACGTCGGCGAGGCCAGAGCAACACGTTTTCCGGGATGTGATGTCAGGTGATGACGTGACGTCATCAGTGATGAGTGAGACGTCATCAGTGATGAGTGTGACATCATCAGTGACGACTGTATCGTCTCAAGTGATAACTATGACATCACATCAGTGGCATATGCGACGTCATCAGTGACGTGACAGCTGTGACGTTATCATAGACGTTTGTGACGTCATCGGTGAAAGTTGTGACGTCTCCCGAAGCAGAACATGAAGTCTGCGCCAGGACCAGTCACTATCCACCCCCGCCCCGCCGGGTAGCTGGTACTGCCCGGGAGACTTGCCAATCAAAACCGTCCATCAATTCAATTCGATTGAAATTATTACCGCATGCAAAATATAAAACAAATGTTTCAGATTTAACCTACCTGTTTTTACTTTGTGATCCTACAATAGATGTTGCCATCACACGGAACCCTTTAGTTTGGAAGTCTCTTTAAACACCAAGTCAACCGAAACCTCGAACTTAGAACTTAGATGAGACGAAGTCTGGCACCCGTTCCTCCCGTTAGTTTGCAAACTATCACGGCTCATAACTTCACCAGCTAGCAAGTTCACCCATTCTCCATTGTGAGGCCGACGCTTGGACACAGAGGCGGAAGAGTCTGTCCCAAACTTCTGCCGTCGAGCGTCAACTCTAAAGGGAATGTTTCACCTTTCTCAAAGTTGTCATATATACGCTGATTGTTGTCGACAATATGAAGTAAGTGCCACCGCAAACGATGGTGATATTTTTTGCTCTCGAAAAGGCACTTAACTTTATACAAATTAAGTTTTTTTTTATTTGGGATGATGTCATTATTCATATACGTCATACGTCATTATTGAGCTATAGACCGCCGCTGATTGGCTGAGAAAGTGGGATTGGCTGAAAAAGTCGCTGTCAGCCAATCAGCGGCGGCACTAGCCTAGACCTCATTTTGCAAACTATAAATTGAATTACTTAAAACGGCTAAGTTTTGGGGAAAATGATCTTAGTATTTTCAACATTTCAATAACGGCCAAAGATAATGGCTATCTCAGTTCAAAACCAATACAAAGGCGAAACCTTCCCTTTAAAACAACAAGCCGTTTTCCCCTCCAAAGAACTTTGAACTGGCGACGACAAAGTTATCGTGCGCGAGCAAACGCTTCCGAATTATGTCGAGTTACACAAAACTGACAGCTATGTCCACAATGAACGCTCTGCAAGTGGATGGCACTGCCATCTACCGGCAGAGCGGCGCTGCAGGGGAGCCCTCTGGCGGCTGAATGGCAAACTAATGGCAGAATTGTTGAACCATTATCGGCTGGAGGCAGAGCTCTAAAATGAAAGGAGGGCGCTATAGAGTCGTAACAAATTTCCGAGAAAAGAACAGTACACCAATTAGTTAAGTCATTTCAAAAGTGGTCCAAGGGGAGAGAGTTTAATCGAAAATAGGGGACATGTTCCATCGTTCCCGCACCTCATGTCATCAGGACAAAAAGCGTCCCCTCTCGTTCTAACACAAGATTAAGCCCAAATGTGACGTCACAGAGGTAGTGAATAGACGAACGGCGTAATGTTGCTGCCTTCTTTCATTAATGCTAGCTTAAACTGACAAGTTGTGAATGGGCCAAAAATCACGATAGAATCACTAGAACACACTGACGATGGATTCGATGTACCTAAAACTTCACAATATACAAAGCTCCTCAAATACCGCATCAATGCAGCTCATTCGAACCCAATCTGGTGCGCAATGCCTGGCGTCGATGTCAGGGTCAATGTCAGGGTCGATGTCAGCGTCGATGTCAGGGTCGATGTCATGGTCGATGTCAGGGTCGATGTCAGGGTCAATGTCAGGGTCAATGTCAGGGTCGATGTCAGGGTCAGCGTCGATGTCAGGGTCAGCGTCGATGTCAGGGTCGATGTCAGGGTCAATGTCAGGGTCAATGTCAGGGTCAGGGTCAGGGTTGATGTCAGGGTCAATGTCAGGGTCGATGTCAGGGTCAATGTCAGGGTCAGGGTCGATGTCAGGGTCGATGTCAGGGTAGATGTCAGGATCAGGGTCGATGTCAGGGTCAGGGTCAATGTCAGGGTCGATGTCAGGGTCAATGCAGGGTCAATGTCAGGGTCAGGGTCGATGCCAGGGTCAGGGTCGATGTCAGGGTCAATGTCAGGGTCGATGCCAGGGTCAGGGTCGATGCCAGGGTCAATTTCAGGGTCGATGTCAGGGTCAGGGTAGATGTCAGGGTCGATGTCAGGGTCGATGTCAGGGTCGATGTCAGGGTCAATGTCAGGGTCAATGTCAGGGTCAATGTCAGGGTCAATGTCAGGGCCAATGTCAGGGTCAATGTCAGGGTCGATGTCAGGGTCAATGTCAGGGTCGATGTCAGGGTCAGCGTCGATGTCAGGGTCAATGTCAGGGTCGATGTCAGGGTCAATGTCAGGGTCGATGTCAGGGTCAATGTCAGGGTCGATGTCAGGGTCGATGTCAGGGTCAATGTCAGGGTCGATAGCAGGGTCAATGTCAGGGTCGATGTCAGGGTCAATGTCAGGGTCGATGTCAGGGTCGATGTCAGGGTCAGGGTCGTTGTCAGGGTCGATGTCAATGTCAGGGTCAATGTCAGGGTCGATGTCAGGGTCAGGGTCGATGTCAGGGTCGATGTCAGGGTCGATGTCAGGGTCGATGTCAGGGTCAGAGTCGATGTCAGGGTCGATGTCAGGGTCAATGTCAGGGTCAGGGTCGATGTCAGGGTCGATGTCAGGGTCGATGTCAGGGTCGATGTCAGGGTCAATGTCAGGGTCGATGTCAGGGTCAGGGTCGATGTCGGGGTCGATGTCAGGGTCGATGTCAGGGTCGATGTCAGGGTCGATGTCAGGGTCAGGGTCGATGTCAGGGTCGATGTCAGGGTCGATGTCAGGGTCAGGGTCGATGTCAGGGTCGAACACAACACACTTACATTTGGTGGCACTGTGGGTTGCTGGTCCATTATTTTGTTTATTGCAGGGGGAGCGTAGCGTAACTCTATCCCCGTCCAAATGTATTGCAGTATTGCCTAACCAGTGACCAGCCGCCATACGTTGGTATCAACTACCGGTACCGTTCCCTGCCCCGCCCATCCCCGCACATCCCCGTCCATACCCACCCCCTTCCTGCCCATCCCCGTCCCCGCCCATCCCCATCCCGTCCATCCCCGTCCATCCCCACCCCACCCCCTTCCCCGTCCCCGTCCCCATCCCCATCCCCTTCCCTGCCCCGTCCCCATCCCCACCCCCTTCCCTGCCCCGTCCCTTCCCAGACATCTCTCTGTCTCCGTCCCCATCCCCACCCCCTTCCCTGCCCCGTCCCTTCCCAGACATCTCTCTGTCTCCGTCCCCCACGGCGTCTGCCCACCGATAAGTCGGTGTCAGTGTCGTGCCCCCATCCCCGTCCCCGCCCATCCCCACCCCCTTCCCTGCCCCGTCCCCATCCCCACCCCCTTCCCTGCCCCGTCCCTTCCCAGACATCTCTCTGTCTCCGTCCCCCACGGCGTCTGCCCACCGATAAGTCGGTGTCAGTGTCGTGCCCCCACCCCCGTCTCCGCCCTTTCCCAGACATCTCGGATCGATCCAGACTCGAGAGTCGGGATGTAAGGTCTGCTCCCAGGAGGAACGAAGGGCACACAACCAGTGGCAACGTTTCAGAAACTCGCCGTTTCACCGAGTCGCCATTTTTCGCCGGCATTAAAGGAGGAAAACGATGGTGTTCATGCCTATCAATCCTGACATTTTGACATGTCAATGTAATTGGTAACCCGAATAATGACCGATATTTTTTTTTTAAATATCGGCACGCGTAGGTGTTCATTTGTTTTCCGACCACGGCTTAGTGTTGGCTCCCGGCGGCATGGTTTGACGAGATATCATCAGGCAACGCATACTACGCCATCTTTCGCCTGAGTCCGTACCACATCAGCGTCCTTGCTGATGGTGTGTCCTTGCTGATGGCATGTCCTTGCTGATGGCGTGTCCTTGCTGACGACGTGTCCTTGCTGATGACGTGTCCTTGCTGACGGCGTGTCCTTGCTGACGGCGTGTCCTTGCTGATGACGTGTCCTTGCTGACGACGTGTCCTTGCTGACGACGTGTCCTTGCTGATGACGTGTCCTTTCTGACGGCGTGTCCTTGCTGACGGCGTGTCCTTGCTGACGACGCGTCCTTGCTGACGGCGTGCCCTTGCTGACGGCGTGTCCTTGCTGACGGCGTGTCCTTGCTGATGACGTGTCCTTGCTGATGGCGTGGCCTTGCTGATGGCGTGGCCTTGCTGATGACGTGTCCTTGCTGACGGCGTGTCCTCGCTGACGGCGTGTCCTTGCTGACGGCGAATCCTTGCTGACGGCGTGTCCTTGCTGATGACGTGTCCTTACTGACGGCGTGTCCTTGCTGATGACGTGTCCTTGCTGATGACATGTCCTTGCTGATGACATGTCCTTGCTGATGACGTGTCCTTGCTGACAGCGTGCCCTTGCTGACGGCGTGTCCTTGCTGACGGCGTGTCCCTGCTGATGACGTGTCCTTGCTGACGGCGTGTCCTTGCTGACGGCGTGTCCTTGCTGATGACGTGTCCTTGCTGATGGCGTGTCCTTGCTGATGACGTGTCCTTGCTGATGACGCGTCCTAGCTGACGGCGTGTCCTTGCTGATGACGCCCCAAGGTAGCCGTGACCCGTGTACATTGTCCACCACCACGCGTCTGCCGTGACCCGTATTCGTCAACAGCGCTGGTGACGTCACGCACTGCCCACACGCCACCAGGTCATGGTCACTGTCAACTGTGCGAACTGAACCAGCGCGGGAGCTGCCAGCAGATCCAGAAAGGTGAAGACAACTTGTTGGGGAGGGGAAAATCCCAAAGAAGTAAAAAAAAACTCATTGGCGCTCATGGTTGTTTCTGCATTCAGATGTAAAACAATCGGATTTTGCTTCCTTACGCATTTCAGGCTGATTTTAAAGGGATTATACGGGATTTTCCCAGAATAATTGAGTTACATAGTAAAACGTACTTATAAAGGTGGTAGAAGACCCACGGTAGCCGCATTTGTCTGGAAATGACATCTTCTGCACGTAAGGACATTCCAAAGTGCACGGTGATGCCACCGCGTATTTTCTGCAGGACCGGCTGAGACAGAGCCAGTCATCTCTTTTATGCTAATAAAACACCTCACGTATGGCATATTTCCGGTAAAATAAGCAATATTTGAGAGAAAAAATACACTTGTTTTGTTCCAACGACAGCAGCAGTTACCTAGTTTTTCCCATAAAATTCGATATTTTTCATGAATTAGTGTGTAGTAATAAAGAGACCCGTAAGTTTTGAATTGCATAATCATGTTGTGACTTGCAGATAATTCAAAACTCTAAGATTGAAAAATGCAGATTCTAAGATAAAAGTGGTGGACAGTTATGCCGATCAAGTAAATTATCTGATAAATTATCTGATACAAGTCACGAAAAACGCCAAAGTTTTAACGCTGATAATTGCTGAAATATGGACTAAATTGATCATTGAGGTCCCTGTTATATGTCTTAAACGTGTTTAAAGCTCATACAACTGTAAAAGAGTGCATTTCCTTTCAGGACGAAAACCCGTATAATCTCTTTAACCCTATCAGTGGCAGGCTCAAGGCTACCCCCTATTAGTGGCAGGGGGCGGCGGATTCGCCCCCTCCCCCCCCGGAGATCTCGAGATCCACCCGTCTGATTTTCACAAATCAACCGGCGTTCGATTCCCTTCAACACGATCTACTTTCTAAAAAATCCTAAATATTTGATAGGGGGGCAACAGGGGGGCAACAACTAACACAATTAGAGGTATATTTGATCCGCCACAGCTGCCATGTTTATCAACCGATTTGAACGCAACTAATGGGGATCGATAGATATTGAATTGGGGATTGATATATGACAGTGCATTATGCAAATTCAAAATTCATAGGCGTTTGCAAGTCACTAAATAAGGGGTGAAATAAATGTGTAATAAAACAATCTTTTTCTCTTTTTTTAAATAAATAAAATAGTGCGTTATTGTGACATCAGACACAACAGTTATAAGGCATATTTGTATCTATAGGCGGTGCCAGGTTAGCGAAAAAAGGAGGCAAAATATATATAAAAATAACTTCCTGGAAACCTCCCCTTTTCAAGTCCCTGAAACCGCCTCTGCCATGCAATATTTATTATAGTTCACTAACATCAACTAATTTGCACTTGCATCAATCACCGTAAACCTATATAACCCATTTATACTGCAGGCAGTTAGGAAGAAGCAGTGAAGATCGCATCTCCGTATTATCGCCAAATGTCGCCGAAAAAAAAACTCCCAAACCGGGCCCTGGAACCGCCTCTGTTAAGGTTAGGAACTCGAAACTTTGACTCCATATGCGGAAATCAATTCTAGGAAAATTCCCCAAATTCCACGGGTCTGCTCCAAGCCGTTCCAGAGATATCTGCGAAACCCCTGAGGGGTGGGCAGAATCCACCCCTGCCATTAATAGGGTCAAACAAACTTGCCTGAGTAAAAGTTTCTTAGCCCCTCTTTAAACCAGAAAATGTTTCATTTTGTGGCCGATTTCACGCAGTTTGGGGGCTCATGTACCCTTTGCCCCCCTTGAGTCCGCCAGTGCCAAGAGTTGTCCTGGGATCGGGACAAAGAAAGCAGTAGACACACTGAAAACTATGTGATAACGATCCCGTGAGGGCTGCGAAACCACGGAGAGCGAAACATGACCATGAAACATATCCACCGTCATACCATAGCATGACAGCAATCCACCATAGCATATCAAAGTACGACCAGAACACCAGGGAGAACCGCGCGCCAGTTACGACGGCAAAGACTGCACCAGACGAAGACATCACCCCAGAGACGGGCAGAGCTCGACGAGGGCCGACTGGACATTCGGCAGCCGCCTACACAGCACCGGCGTGAGAGGCGACTCCCTACCCCTGCCTTGTCCCACTCCCTAATACCTACCACTGCCTTGTATCACTCCATACTCCCTACCCCTGCCTTGTCTCACTCCCTACTCCCTACCCCTGCCTTGTATCACTCCATATTACCTACCCCTGCCTTGTCCCACTACCCCTGCCTTGTCTCACTCCCTACCCCTGCCTTGTCCCACTCCCTACTACCTACCCTTGCCTTGTCTCACTCCCTACTCCCTACCCCTGCCTTGTCTCACTCCCTACCCATGCCTTGTCCCACTCCCTACTACCTACCCTTGCCTTGTCTCACTCCCTACTCCCTACCCCTGCCTTGCCTCACTCCCTACTCCCTACCCCTGCCTTGTTTAACTTCCTACTCCTGCCCTGTCTCACTCCCTACTCCCTACCCCTGCCTTGTATCACTCCATATTACCTACCCCTGCCTTGTCCCACTACCCCTGCCTTGTCTCACTCACTACTCCCTACCCCTGCATTGTCTCACTCCCTACTCCCTACCTTGTCTCACTCCCTACTACCT
The DNA here is from genome assembly GCA_036785665.1 of Chirona hameri. NCBI lineage: Eukaryota > Metazoa > Arthropoda > Thecostraca > Balanomorpha > Balanidae > Chirona > Chirona hameri. Next base: position 65,409 of record JAXIVJ010004113.1, on the reverse strand, counting down.
ACCCCTGCCTTGTCTCACTCCCTACTCCCTACCCCTGCCTTGTCCCACTCCCTACTACCTACCCCTGCCTTGTCTCACTCCCTACTCCCTATCGCTGCCTTGTCTCACTCCCTACCCCTGCCCTGTCTCACTCCCTATTTCCTACCCCTGCCTTGTCCCACTCCCTACTCCCTACCCCTGCCTTGTATCACTCCATATTACCTACCCCTGTCTTGTCCCACTACCCCTGCCTTGTCTCACTCACTACTCCCTACCCCTGCACTGTCTCACTCCCTACTCCCTACCCCTGCCTTGTCTCACTCCCTACTCCCTACCCCTGCCTTGTCTCACTCCCTATTACCTACCCCTGCCTTGTCTCACTCCCTACTCCCTACCCCTGCCTTGTCCCACTCCCTACTACCTACCCCTGCCTTGTCTCACTCCCTACTCCCTACCGCTGCCTTGTCTCACTCCCTACCCCTGCCCTGTCTCACTCCCTATTTCCTACCCCTGCCTTGTCCCACTCCCTACTACCTACCCCTGCCTTGTCTCATTCCCTACACCCTAGAAGAGAAGCACAGTGCACACAAATGAAATTACTGTGGAAAACGGCAGAACCAATACAGAAATCTTGACTTCTCTCTGGAGTAGTGCCGGTTATTCTTCGCCTGTTTGTCCTACACCGCCACCCATGAACAGACACATCTGCCGTCTTTTCTGCTTCCTGCAATTGTCTCACTCCCTACTCCCTACCCCTGCCTTGTCTCACTCATTACGCAATCATAACGACCGAGAACAAACACAAAACTGCGAGAAAAAAAAACACATTCTGAGAATCGATCCCTTCACCTGTCACCCGTACCCGGACACACCGTGGCCCGCCATTGGTTCCACCTTCTCTCCGCCCCAATTCACCCTCCGCCCCAATTCACCCTCCGTCCCAATTCACCCTCTGCCCCAATTCACCCTCCGCCCCAATTCACCCTCCGCTCCAATTCACCCTCCCCCAATTCAGCTCCAAGCCAACATCAGAGCTAGCAGCAGCAGAATTTCCCGCGCTAATATCAGAGCGGTAGTGGCGGCAGTAGTGGGACTTTACGGCCCCAGGTAGACACCCAGGTAGTGGCGGCAGTAGTGAGACTTTACGGCCCCCAGGTAGACACCCAGGTAGTGGCGGCAGTAGTGGGAATTTACGGCCCCCAGGTAGACACCCAGGTAGTGGCGGCAGTAGTGAGACTCTACGGCCCCCAGATAGGCACCCAGGTATTGGCGGCAGTAGTGGGACTTTGCGGCCCCCAGGTAGGCACCCAGGTAGTGGCGGCAGTAGTGGGACTTTGCGGCGATGCAACCGCTGCAACTGCAACTGTCGGGGTCAACTGTCGGTGCAACTGTCGGGGTCACGCGGACCCCAGCGGGGGCACCGAATGACCTCTCCAGTAGCCAGACTCGAACCCGGAACCCATGGATTCCGAGCCCGACGCTCTACCAACTGAGCCACCCAGACCCCTTACATCAGAGCTGTCAGAGCTGATTGGCAATAACAGTTCTCCGGCAGAAACTGGTCCGCTGTCCCACGCCACCGTCCCCAGCCCGGACGAAGCTGACTCAGCATCCGTGGTCTTTTCGTCGAGTGTCGCAGAGTTCATTTCCCAGAAACGTCTATCGGACCTGACTAGGGACGCGTGTAGCAGCCGAAAGATAGTCTGTGTCGCAGAGTTAATTTCCCAGAAAACGTCTATCGGACCTCACTAGGGACGCGTGTAGCAGCCGAAAGAGAGTCTGTGTGCCATAAAACGTCTATTGGACCTCACTAGGGACGCGTGTAGCAGCCGAAAGAGAGTCTGTGTCCCAGAAAACGTCTATCGGACCTCACTAGGGAGTCCAGACTTGTCAATGATTCATATTTGTCATGAGTCGATTCACAGTGATTCACGGACCATAATGAATGATTCAATCATGATTCAATCACTCAACATTACCATAATGAATGATTCAATCATGATGCAATCACTCAACATTACCATAATGAATGATTCAATCATGATTCAATCACTCAACATTACCATAATGAATGATTCAATCTTGATTCAATCACTCAACATTAAAGGGAAGTGTCGACTCCTTTGTCTAACTCCTTTGATTTTGAATGTGCGACTCTAAGATTTTATGAGCGTGATAGGGAGGTCATGCTCTACCTGTGTGCCAATTGTCATGCACATCAGAATATTGACCTTAAACATATGACCTGTTCTAACTCCTTTGATTTGAAATGTGCGACTCTAAGATTTTACCAGAATGATCACTATGTCGTGATCTATCTGTGTACCAATTTTGAAGCCAATCCAAATAGTCCGCGAATGTATTTCCGAATGTGAATGTGAATGTGAGCCAATTGGACACGCGTGTTGTTTATTTTGATTACAAAATGATATTTATAATACTTATTATAATTGCAAATTCCAAGTTCCAAAAGCATTAATGACTTAACGTTTCACTTTTTTAAGCGAATATAACATTTATTTTGATTTTGCATTAGGTATTATTGTTTATAAAGCATGATGTGGAATAAAGCGGCGCCGATGCGACAGTGATATTTGGGACATGCGGAGGTCATGCAAATGTTTGTTTATGATTTAGTTTTTGATATGGTATAGCTTAGAAATTAGGAAAAGGTGGGTACCTTTTGATAATTTTTCGTGTGAAAAAGGTGTGCGTGTACTGTGTGGTTTATGAACCAAAGTATGAGTTAGTTACCTTTTTCTAAGTATTTAGGTACCTACCCCTAACCCTACCAGTTCCAAGGTATTCACCTAGTTAGGGCTGATTGAACAGTGGCTTTGTGCCCACTGGAGTTGGACACAAAGCCTCGCTTTCTTTGCGCATAGATGAATTACAGGCTACAGCTCAGGCCACAGAGCTCATATAATAGGCCATTAAGTGCCTGGTTTGTCCACAGAGCACAGATGAATGCTGGGTCGCTGGCATATTTTGTGGACAGTTTATGCTGTTCGACCAAAACAGAATGATTCTTTGAGCAATGAATGATTCAATCAGCCTATTTTCTCTGTATGAATGCTTCAACCAGTGACTCACAACAGGTTTGCGCATGAGGTGAATCGATTCATGAGTCATTCATTTGAAATAAGAATGATTCAATCAAAAGTAGTCGATTCACATTGAATCATTGACAAGTCTGCTAGGGACGCGTGTAGCAGCCGAAAGAGAGACTGGCGAGCGGCACGGGCGAAAGCGGTGCGACGAGGCCGACCCGACCGACCCGACCGAGGAAATTGGAGCTGCCAGCCTGATGAGACAATTCGCAAAACGACCGTTCAAACACGGGCCTAGTAACGGGAGCCGGCCGGTCGGACGGTGCTCACTTTCACAGTGACGGGACGCGGACGCCGCCGCTGCCAGACTGTATTATCGTTGTGACGTCAAGCCAGGTCACCGGAGGTTACACCAGGTCGCCACAGGTCACTGAAGGTCACCACAGCACAGGTCCTGACAGGTCACCGCAGGTCACTTAAGGTCACCACATGTCCCCGCGGGTCACTAAAGGTCACCACAGATCACTAAAGGTCACCACAGGTCACAGCAGGTCACCATATGTCACCATAGGCTACCGCCCACCATAGATCACTGCAGGCCACCACATGTCACCACATGTCACCAAAGGTCGCCACAGGTCGCCACCAGTCGCCAGTATCACGCCTTGACCCCGTGCCTGCCGGTGTTCCGTGTCATTATCGACTCTCCCTTCGGCAGACAGGTGGTCCGTTCACACGCCGAGATCGCTCGGTACACATTACACATCACACATCACACAGTCCGATCTGCACACCACTACTGTGTGTTCTCCACAGACGCCCGACGTCACTGAGAAAGTGTAAACACCGGCCAGCCAGCAGCAATGCGTTCCTCGCAGACCACGCACCAGGGAACAGGGGCGGGGAGACTCCTTGGGAGCGGCCTACGAGCGGCAATGCGTTCCTCGCAGACCACGCACCAGGGAGCAGGGGCGGGGAGACTCCTTGGGAGCGGCCTACGAGCGGTAATGCGTTCCTCGCAGACCACGCACCAGGGAGCAGGGGCGGGGAGTCTCCTTGGGAGCGGCCTACGAGCGGCAATACGTTCCTCGTAGACCACGCACCAGGGAGCAGGGGCGGGGAGACTTTTTGGGAGCGGCCTACGAGCGGCAATGCGTTCCTCGCAGACCACGCACCAGGGAGCAGGGGCGGGGAGTCTCCTTGGGAGCGGCCTACGAGCGGTAATGCGTTCCTCGCAGACCACGCACCAGGGAGCAGGGGCGGGGAGTCTCCTTGGGAGCGGCCTACGAGCGGCAATACGTTCCTCGTAGACCACGCACCAGGGAGCAGGGGCGGGGAGACTTTTTGGGAGCGGCCTACGAGCGGCAATGCGTTCCTCGCAGACCACGCACCAGGGAGCAGGGGCGGGGAGTCTCCTTGGGAGCGGCCTACGAGCGGTAATGCGTTCCTCGCAGACCACGCACCAGGGAGCAGGGGCGGGGAGTCTCCTTGGGAGCGGCCTACGAGCGGCAATACGTTCCTCGTAGACCACGCACCAGGGAGCAGGGGCGGGGAGACTTTTTGGGAGCGGCCTACGAGCGGCAATGCGTTCCTCGCAGACCACGCACCAGGGAGCAGGGGCGGGGAGTCTCCTTGGGAGCGGCCTACGAGCGGTAATGCGTTCCTCGCAGACCACGCACCAGGGAGCAGGGGCGGGGAGTCTCCTTGGGAGCGGCCTACGAGCGGCAATACGTTCCTCGTAGACCACGCACCAGGGAGCAGGGGCGGGGAGTCTCCTTGGGAGCGGCCTACGAGCGGCGCCGGGTGCAGACGGTAGCTAGGGAGCTCCGTGAAAGGAGCTCCGTGGGGGAACACAGACAGCAGGACTCACCACGGCACAAACAGATGCAGCCGTCGCGACGGCCGGACGGTCGGACGGTCGGTCGAGCTCCGTCGGCTCACCGACTTTAGGACACTGCCCCGCCCTGCCCGCCGCCGCCCGCCGCCGCCCGCCGCCGCCGCCCGCCGCCGCCCGCCGCCGCCCGCCGCCGCCCGCCGCCGCCCGCCGCCGCCGCCCGCCGCCGCCCGCCGCCGCCCGCCGCCGCCGCCCGTCGCCGCCCGTCGCTGCCGGCTGGGACGACACTGGGACGGCCGCACTCTGCACCAGGGCTGCAGCATCTCCCCGCCCTCGCCTCGCCCCGCCCCGTCCCCACTTGCTCCTCAGACAACCCCGACCTCCCGCCGGCACCCCACGCCCCGCGGAGACGGCTAGTGTCGCAACCGACAGTCGCTGGTTGGATGCCAGCGCACGGCACACCCATTCACTTCTCCGCACGCCAGTGGCGACGATGGCAGCGGCGATGGGCGAGGGCGGCAGGTGGACAAGGGCGGGCCCAAGGGGGTGGGTTGCCATCGGGGCGACACCCCAAAACGACTGCAATCGGTCGAAAATTGACATATTTCCTGATTTTGAAGATAAATTTAAGCAGCTTTGGCCAAAGAAATATTGTTTTGAACCAGTTCTAGGAAGCCCATACCCATGAGTTTTAAGAACTGGTCATATTTTTCGGATCTGGCCTACACCCGAATCCACGTTTTACCGTTCTGGATCTGCCTGTAGCGATGACAACAGTGGTGATGGTAGTGGTGGCGGTCTGTGACCCGGACCGCCTCGCTAATAGCGCTAACAACCCGCCCGGTAAATTTGTCCGACCGCAGCTGCACCGCCCTGCAAGCCACATCCGCACAGTACGCACACCACACGGCGAGACAAACCACATCCACACAGTGCACACAACAGCACGGCGAGACAAGCCACATCCGCACAGTGCACACAACAGCACGGCGAGACAAGCCACATCCGCACAGTACACACAACAGCACGGCGAGACAAGCCACATCCGCACAGTACACACAACAGCACGGCGAGACAAGCCACATCCGCACAGTGCGCACACCACACGGCGAGACAAGCCACATCCGCACAGTACACACACAACAGCACGGCGAGACAAGCCACATCCGCACAGTACACACAACAGCACGGCGAGACAAGCCACATCCGCACAGTACACACACAACAGCACGGCGAGACAAACCACATCCACACAGTTCACACAACAGCACGGCGAGACAAGCCACATCCGCACAGTACACACAACAGCACGGCAAAACAAGCCACATCCGCACAGTACACACAAAAACACGGCGAGACAAGCCACATCCGCACAGTACGCACAACAGCACGGCGAGACAAGCCACATCCGCACAGTACACACAACAGCACGGCGAGACAAGCCACATCCGCACAGTACACACAACAGCACGGCGAGACAAGCCACATCCGCACAGTACACACAACAGCACGGCGAGACAAGCCACATCCGCACAGTACGCACAACAGCACGGCGAGACAAGCCACATCCGCACAGTACGCACAACAGCACCGCACAGTACACACAACAGCACGGCGAGACAAGCCACATCCGCACAGTACACACAACAGCACGGCGAGACAAGCCACATCCGCACAGTACACACAACAGCACGGCGAGACAAGCCACATCCGCACAGTACACACAACAGCACGGCGAGACAAGCCACATCCGCACAGTACGCACAACAGCACGGCGAGACAAGCCACATCCGCACAGTACACACAACAGCACCGCGAGACAAGCCATATCCGCACAGTACGCACACCACACGGCGAGACAAGCCACATCCGCACAGTACGCACAACAGCACGGCGAGACAAGCCACATCCGCACAGTACACACAACAGCACGGCGAGACAAGCCACATCCGCACAGTACACACAACAGCACCGCGAGACAAGCCACATCCGCACAGTGCGCACATCCCACGGCGAGACAAACCACATCCGCACAGTACACACAACAGCACGGCGAGACAAGCCACATCCGCACAGTACACACAACAGCACGGCGAGACAAGCCACATCCGCACAGTACGCACAACAGCACGGCGAGACAGCAGCCGAGAGGTGTGGCTCGCACATAAACCGAGCCCGTGCAGCGGATGGGGTTAGGTCGGCACCACCGATGCGAGCTTGGGTAAGGCGTCTGGCTGTGAGGGACAGGGGTGTGGAGTGGGGCGTCTGGCTGTGAGGGACGGGGGTGTGGAGTGTGGACGTGTGGTGTCATCACTTGGTCCCGGGGCGAGGAAGTGAGCTTTAAATAGAGCAGCGGTGTCGGTCTGGCCGACACGTCATGGGGTTATCCAGGCATGTGGTCACAGTCGTGTGGCTACCTGACTAAGGGCCTGTTCCCGTGGCGCATCTGACCTTCTCTAACCTCCTCCAAGTTGCTCCAGTCGTATCCTATTGCACAGCCTGGAGCAAGTTGGAGCAACTTGGAGGAGGTTAGAGGCGCCACGGGAACAGGCCCTAAGAGAGTTCGCCGCTGAACAGAAAAACCTTGAAAGCCGTTTTGTCTCCGCCTCTATGTACTTGATCTTGTACTTATGTTCAAGTACTTACTTGGTTGTGCATTGGTAGGTATGTACTTGGTCGCGCCACAAGCAAGAGATACAGTTGAAGTGCATCGTCAAGTCATATGCCGAACACGAACATCAAATTTGTCTCGACTGTGACCGTCTACATTGTAAATCCACATTATCTAAAGCAGCTGAAGCAAATTAAAGCATGCGCAGTCATCGACTCTTTTACGACATCGCGATGTTTTCTCTCCAATATTATTTTTACACTAATTTCCAAAACGACAATTCATATAATACGGGTCAGTTCACTGACTCCCCAACTAAGAGTCTCCTTACCCCGACACTTAGCCACTCCGATCACATCTCAGCCACTCAGATCACATCACGACACTCATATCACATCACGACACTCAGATCACATCACCACACTCAGGTCACATCACGACACTCAGATCACATCTCAGTCACTCAGATCACATCTCAGTCACTCAGATCACATCACGACACTCATATCACATCACGACACTCAGATCACATCACGACACTCAGATCACATCTCAGCCACTCAGATCACATCACGACACTCAGATCACATCACGACACTCAGACCACATCACGACACTCAGATCACATCACGACACTCAGATCAAATCACGACACTCAGATCACATCTCAGCCACTCAGATCACATCACGACACTCATATCACATCACGACGCTCAGATCACATCACGACACTCAGATCAAAGCACGACACTCAGATCACATCACGACGCTCAGATCACATCTCGACACTCATATCACATCACGACACTCAGATCACATCACGACACTCAGATCACATCTCAGTCACTCAGATCACATCACGACACTCAAATCACATCACGACACTCAGATCACATCACGACGCTCAGATCACATCACGACACTCAGATCACATCACGACACTCAGATCACATCACGACACTCAGATCACATCACGACACTCAGATCACATCACGACACTCAGATCACATCACGACACTCAGATCACATCACGACACTCAGATCACATCACGACACTCAGATCACATCTCAGTCACTCAGATCACATCACGACACTCAGATCACATCTCAGCCACTCAGATCACATCACGACACTCAGCCCATCGTCTGGACATCCCGCCCAGTATTTTGGCCGTGTCGGGCCTCAGATAGAGAGCAGAGATAACGAGTCCCACCGCGACCCAGCTGCCCGTATCGCTGCTGAAGAGGTGGACCATGGCGCAGGGTTCGGGAGATCAGACGTATCGCTGCTGAAGAGGTGGACCATGGCGCAGGGTTCGGGAGATCAGACGTATCGCTGCTGAAGAGGTGGACCATGGCGCAGGGTTCGGGGGATCAGACGTATCGCTGCTGAAGAGGTGGACCATGGCGCAGGGTTCGGGGGATCAGACGAGGCAGTAATACAACACTGTATCCGTCGCCCTCGCGCTCGCGAACAAACAAATGGGCTGTATTTAATTGTGTAAAATGGTCTGTATTTACGCAGGCATGCCAGTTTTGGGTGAGGTGACCACGCCCATACCCCCAAGCTGCGGCAATACGAGCTCACCCACCCAATGGTCATGTGTCTGCGATCGTAAGGTGAGCACTAGTTAGCGATTCGGTCCCATGAGGTCAAAACAGAAACCAAACCAAACCGGGCATGGCTGGCCGTGCTGCCTCAATCAGTGCTGAGTGCCCTCAGACACTCCTGAGTGCCGCTCAGACACTCCTGAGTGCCGCTCAGACACTCCTGAGTGCCCTCAGACACTCCTGAGTGCCGCTCAGACACTCCTGAGTGCCCTCAAACACTCCTGAGTGCCGCTCAGACACTCCTGAGTGCCGCTCAGACACTCCTGAGTGCCGCTCCACCACTCACAACACTGACGGTGCCTCCCTCCCTCTCTCCCGCTCGCCGCGTGACGCCAGCCGCGTGCCAGGCAAGTCACGGCGCCACGTCACACCGACCGCAGAGATCGCCACCATTGACAGCAGTGGTAACCGTAACCGTAACACGGTGACGGGGAGCACCGCTAACGACCGGGACACAGTGGCAACCGTAACCGTAACACGGTGACGTGGAGCACCACTAACGACCGGGACACGTCATGAAGAGTGTTTACGTCATAAATAATACGCCATAAAGAATGTCCACGACATAAATGATTCATTAATCCGGGGTGTTCGGTTCGGATGACGCCGGCTTGAATGACAGAGCATGAAGCAGCGTTTCGGATCGAGCAGTCCAAACCGACGCCGGCTTGCATTCGAGCAGGATAGATGCGAGTCATCCACGACCGAACACCACCTTTGGACGGACCTATATCTGGTGTGACGCACACAGCTGAAGTGCCGTGATTATAGATGAATGAGTGTGACAGCGCGATAGGGCGAGCCCACCATCGATGACCCATTGCGAGGAGCATGAAACCTATGCCCATGGGCCATAGACGTAGGAACCGCAGGGACCAGGGGCATGGCTGGGCATGGGCCATGACCCCAGGCGTGTTTAACATTGAATGCGGATTGTGGCAACGGACAATGCACTATAGCACTTAGGCGCATTGCAACGTGAAAATAGCCAAAGATCCTATGGATCCTACGGATCCTAGGATCCGCTGGATCCATAGGATCTTTGGCTATTTTCACGGTGTTTTGATACTTTGATCAACGGAAAAAACTTACATGTGAAGAAGTAAGTAAGGAGCAATACGTTGCAATGCGCCTACGTGCTATAGAGCATTGTCCGTTGTCACAATCTGCATTCAATGGTAAAACGCCTGGGGGCATGATCCATGTCTGGCCATGGCCCTCACGTTTTGGTAAAAATATTTGCTAAATCATTTCTTTCACTTAATAAAGACAACTTGAGATACCAAAAGGTTTGCCAAGACGAGAAGAGCTCAAATAGCTCAAATATGCAGAGAAATCTTCCATACATTTGCCCTTGGGTTTCTCTCCAGACGAGTTCGAAGTTTCCCTGCCCTCTCGCACCTTCCATGACGTTGCTACGTCGGACCGCCTCGGGCAGAAAATGGCGAGCATTTTTAGACGACGCCGTCTCCCATTTGTCGGCCCCAGTCTCTTGATCTTTCCATTGGTGTGGGCGCCGCTCTCGGCGCCCAGAAAAACACGGTCGCATTCGAGTCCGGACAAAGACGCCAGCCGCAGAACGGCCAACGAGTTCTCCGCCGACTTGAGCGGGATTAGATCTCGTCGGAGCTCTGAACTTTAGCGGGATTGGATCTCGTCGGAGCTCTGAACATCCAGTGGTAGTTGGCTGCCAGTCCCGTGCGCAGCGTCTCGAGCTTTGCTGGGGTTTGAGCTTTGCTGGGATGGTACATCGCTGAAAAGCTTTGTTGGCCCCGCAGCGTCAGGTGCACCGCCGGACTTTTGCTGGCCTAGGGCAGCGCTGGAGGGCTTTGTTGGGCATGGCAGCGTTGGAAAGTTTTCCTGGGCATGGCAGCGCTGGAGAGCTTTGCTGGGCTTGGCAGCGTTGGAAAGTTTTCCTGGGCATGGCAGCGCTGGAGAGCTTTGTTGGCCTGGGGCAGCGCTGGAGAGCTTTGCTGGCCTGGGGCAGCACTGGAAAGCTTTGCTGGCCTGGAGCAGCACTGGAAAGCTTTACTGGGCTTGGCAGCGCTGAAAAGCTTTGCTGGGCTTGGCAGCGCTGGAGAGCTTTGCTGGGCTTGGCAGCGCTGGAGAGCTTTGCTGGGCTTTTCAGCGCTGGAGAGCTTTGCTGGGCTTGGCAGCTCTGGAGAGCTTTACTGGGCTTTTCAGCGCTGGAGAGCTTTGCTGGGCTTGACAGCTCTGGAGAGCTTTACTGGGCTTTTCAGCGCTGGATAGCTTTGCTGGGCTTGGCAGCGCTGGAGAGCTTTGCTGGGCTTGGCAGCGCTGGAGAGCTTTGCTGGGCTTGGCAGCGCTGGAGAGCTTTGCTGGGCTTGGCAGCGCTGGAGAGCTTTGCTGGGCTTGGCAGCGCTGGAGAGCTTTGCTAGGCTTGGCAGCGCTGGAGAGCTTTGCTGGGCTTGGCAGCGCTGGAGAGCTTTGCTAGGCTTGGCAGCGCTGGAGAGCTTTGCTGGGCTTGGCAGCGTTTCTGGACATGGCAGGTTGGAGAGTTTTGCTCGCTCAGCGGGCGGCTGTGCTCCGGCTCCGCGCGGCGAATCACGATGACGGTAATCCCAGAGTGACCCAGACCGAATCCCGGTCACTTTCTCTGCCGGCCGGGCTGCAGGAGGCGTCCGATGGCAGCCGGACACACTACTGGCAGACACCGATAGAGCTCCGCCAGCTCCGCCAGCTCCGCCAGCTCCGCCAGCTTCGCCAGCTCCGGCGCTGGGGTCATACGTGGTCAGCGGCGTGGACGATCACTGATATGGGAGCGTAATTTCTTAACTCTTTGTCGTGTATAAGTCCTCCCGAGAGGGTTCAATGGAGGATCCACAACATCGGCTTGCCAAGGACACAAGTATGGGTCGACCTGGTTGGATTCTGAAGTTCTTGTTTGTTTGTTGGAGTTAAGGGCGCGACGACTGCATGGTCAATTTGCGCCCAATTCTGAAGTTCTTAGAGCTGCTCAATTTTGACAATCTCGTCCCCGTTCATACCCCAGAGTCCAGAGTGACCCGGCCGAGTGACAGTGGCTGGCTGATATTTTCCCAATCTTAGCAGGGTAATGTTGGGTATTCTTATCTCACCAGCTGCAAATCGTCGGATTGGCCACACCATGATACTGCCTCTTGTCCTTCACTTCGCTGGATGTAGGTATGATGTAGTATCAATAACTTCATTTGGTGCCTCAACTTCATCTAGTGCATCAATAACTGCATTTGGTGCATCAAAAACTGCATTTGGTGCATCAATAATTTCATTTGGTGGATCAATAACTGCATTTGGTGGATCAATAACTGCATTTGGCGAATCAACAACTGCATTTGGTGCATCAATAACTTATTTGGTGGATCAATAACTTCATTTGGTGCATCAATAACTTCATTTGGTGGATCAATAACTTCATTTGGTGGACCAATAACTGTATTTGGTGCATCAATAACTGCATTTGGTACATCAATAACTGTATTTGGTGGATCAATAACTGTATTTGGTGAATCAATCACTTCATTTGGTGGATCAATAACTTCATTTGGTGGACCAATAACTGCATTTGGTGCATCAATAACTGCATTTGGTACATCAATAACTGTATTTGGTGCATCAATAACTGCATTTGGTACATCAATCACTGTATTTGGTGGATCAATAACTGTATTTGGTGAATCAATCACTTCATTTGGTGGATCAATAACTTCATTTGGTGGACCAATAACTGCATTTGGTGCATCAATAACTGCATTTGGTACATCAATAACTGTATTTGGTGGATCAATAACTGTATTTGGTGAATCAATCACTTAATTTGGTGGATCAATAACTTCATTTGGTGGATCAATAACTGCATTTGGTGGATCAATATCTGCATTTGGTGCATTACGCCCGGTCCCATTCTGAGTAAAGACAATGGCAATGCCTCACAACATCGGCCGATGCGTCATACACACCTATCAGTCTATCGCGCCCACCACAAACACTCGACCCAGATTACACCACGGCCAATATGAAAGGTCAGATTAATATCGAGCTGGGACGCCATAAAACCCGTGTTTGTTCCGTCTGCCTGTCATGCCATTGCCAGCCAGCCAGCTGTGCCTCGCCTGCGCCTTTTTAGCCACCCGTCCCGACCTTCGCCCAGTGGCTGTGTATTGATCCGTTCTGGCCGCTCGGCGTGTCCCGACACGACAAAAGCAAACATTGCCTGGGAGCTGGACATGATCAAATCCGTGTTGGCAAAGCCAAAGCCGGGCCAAGATCAGGCTAGGGTCCAATAAAGATAAGTTAGCGGAGTCAGCGGTGTCAGCGGAGTCAGCGGTGTCAGCGGTGTCAGCGGTATCAGCGGTATCAGCGGTGTCAGCGGTGTCAGCGGTGTCAGCGGTATCAGCAGGATCAGCGGTATCAACAGGATCAGCGGTATCAGCAGGATCAGCGGTATCAGCGGTATCAGCGGTGTCAGCGGTATCAGCGGTGTCAGCGGTATCAGCGGGATCAGCAGTATCAGCGGTGTCAGCGGTATCAGCGGTATCAGCGGTATCAGTGGTATCATCGGTATCAGCGGTATCAGCGCCTCAGCGGTATCAGCGGTATCAGCGGTATCAGCGGTGTCAGCAGTATCAGCGGGATCAGCGGGATCAGCAGTATCAGCGGTATCAGCGGTATCAGCGGTGTCAGCGGTGTCAGCGGTGTCAGCGGTGTCAGCGGTGTCAGCGGTGTCAGCGGTATCAGCGGTGTCAGTGGTATAAGCGGTATCAGCGGTATCAGTGGTATAAGCGGTATCAGCGGTATCAGTGGTATCAGCGGGATCAGCAGTATCAGCGGTATCAGCGGTATCAGCGGTATCAGCCTTATGAGAGGCATCCGCGGTATCAGCGGTATCAGCGGTATCAGCGGTATCAGCGGTGTCAGCAGTATCAGCGGTATCAGCGGGATCAGCAGTATCAGCGGTATCAGCGGTATCAGTGGTATCATCGGTATCAGCGGTATCAGCGCCTCAGCGGTATCAGCGGTATCAGCGGTATCAGCGGTATCCGAGGTGTCAGCGGTATCAGCGGTGTCAGCGGTATCAGCGGTATCAGCGGTATCAGCGGTATCAGCGGTATCAGCGGTATCAGCGGTATCAGCGGGATCAGCAGTATCAGCGGTATCAGCGGTATCAGCCTTATGCGAGGCATCCGCGGTATCAGCGCCTCAGCGGTATCAGCGGTATCAGCGGTATCAGCGGTATCAGCGCCTCAGCGGTATCAGCGGTATCAGCGGTATCAGCGGTGTCAGCAGTATCAGCGGTATCAGCGGTATCAGCGGTATCAGCGGTATCAGCGGTATCAGCGGTATCAGCGGTATCAGCGGTATCAGCGGTATCAGCAGTATCAGCAGTATCAGCAGTATCAGCGGTATCAGCAGTATCAGCCTTATGAGAGGCATCCGCGGTATCAGCGGTATCAGCGGTATCAGCGGTATCAGCGGTATCAGCGGTATCATTGGTATCAGCGGTATCAGCGGTATCAGCGGTATCATTGGTATCATTGGTATCAGCGGTATCAGCGGTATCAGCGCCTCAGCGGTATCAGCGGCATAATGCCACGCGGAACGTTGCAGAGACCATCGCTGTGCAAGCCAGAAGCCGCACAACCAGAACACCAGGTGCTAGGCCTCTGTTATGACGCCTGTAGTGTCTGAAGGACAGCGACGGCAGAGACATTGGACAACAGCGATCAATACGAGACGGGGACGCCGGCCGGCGGCCGCCACCGGTCCCCTGTCACCACACAGTACACAAGGAGACAGACACGTCTGCGGGGGACGCCGGACCACACAGTACCTACACAAGGAGACAGACTCGTCTGCGGGGGACGCCTGACCGTACAGTACACAAGGAGACAGACTCGTCTGCGGGGGACGCCCGACCGCACAGTACCTACACAAGAAGACAGACTCGTCTGCGGGGGACACCGGACCGCACAGTACCTACATAAGGAGACAGACTCGTCTGCGGGGGACGCCGGACCGCACAGTACCTACACAAGGAGACAGACTCGTCTGCGGGGGACGCCGGACCACACAGTACACAAGGAGACAGACTCGTCTGCGGGGGACGCCGGACCACACAGTACCTACACAAGGAGACAGACTCGTCTGCGGGGGACGCCGGACCACACAGTACACAAGGAGACAGGCTCGTCTGCGGGGGACGCCGGACCACACAGTACCTACACAAGGAGACAGACTCGTCTGCGGGGGACGCCGGACCACACAGTACACAAGGAGACAGACTCGTCTGCAGGGGACGCCGGACCACACAGTACCTACATAAGGAGACAGACTCGTCTGCGGGGGACGCCGGACCACACAGCACCTACACAAGGAGACAGACTCGTCTGCGGGGGACGCCGGACCACACAGTACCTACACAAGGAGACAGACTCTTCTGCGGGGGACGCCGGACCACACAGTACACAAGGAGACAGACTCGTCTGCAGGGGACGCCGGACCACACAGTACACAAGGAGACAGACTCGTCTGCGGGGGACGCCGGACCACACAGTACCTACACAAGGAGACAGACTCGTCTGCGGGGGACGCCGGACCGTACAGTACCTACACAAGGAGATAGACTCGTCTGCGGGGGACGCCGGACCACACAGTGCACAAGGAGACAGACTCGTCTGCGGGGGACGCCGGACCACACAGTACCTACACAAGGAGACAGACTCGTCTGCGGGGGACGCCGGACCGTACAGTACCTACACAAGGAGACAGACTCGTCTGCGGGGGACGCCGGACCGCACAGTACCTACACAAGGAGACAGACTCGTCTGCGGGGGACGCCGGACCACACAGCACACAAGGAGACAGGCTCGTCTGCGGGGGACGCCGGACCACACAGTACCTACATAAGGAGACAGACTCGTCTGCGGGGGACGCCGGACCACACAGTACCTACACAAGGAGACAGACTCGTCTGCGGGGGACGCCGGACCACACAGTACCTACACAAGGAGACAGACTCGTCTGCGGGGGACGCCGGACCACACAGTACACAAGGAGACAGACTCGTCTGCAGGGGACGCCGGACCACACAGTACCTACACAAGGAGACAGACTCGTCTGCGGGGGACGCCGGACCACACAGTACACAAGGAGACAGACTCGTCTGCGGGGGACGCCGGACCACACAGTACCTACACAAGGAGACAGACTCGTCTGCGGGGGACGCCGGACCGTACAGTACCTACACAAGGAGACAGACTCGTCTGCGGGGGACGCCTGACCGTACAATACCTACACAAGGAGCCAGACTCGTCTGCGGGGGACGCCGGACCACACAGTACCTACACAAGGAGACAGACTCGTCTGCGGGGGACACCGGACCGTACAGTACATACATAAGGAGACAGACTCGTCTGCGGGGGACGCCGGACCACACAGTACACAAGGAGACAGACTCGTCTGCGGGGGACGCCGGACCACACAGTACCTACACAAGGAGACAGACTCGTCTGCGGGGGACGCCGGACCACACAGTACCTACACAAGGAGACAGACTCGTCTGCGGGGGACGCCGGACCGTACAATACCTACACAAGGAGACAGACTCGTCTGCGGGGGACGCCGGACCGCACAGTACCTACACAAGGAGACAGACTCGTCTGCGGGGGACGCCGGACCGTACAGTACATACACAAGGAGACAGACTCGTCTGCGGGGGACGCCGGACCGCACAGTACACAAGGAGACAGACTCGTCTGCGGGGGACGCCGGACCACACAGTACACAAGGAGACAGACTCGTCTGCGGGGGACGCCGTACCACACAGTACACAAGGAGACAGACTCGTCTGCGGGGGACGCCGGACCACACAGTACACAAGGAGACAGACTCGTCTGCGGGGGACGCCGGACCGTACAGTACCTACACAAGGAGACAGACTCGTCTGCGGGGGGACGCCGGACCGTACAATACCTACACAAGGAGACAGACTCGTCTGCGGGGGACGCCGGACCGCACAGTACCTACACAAGGAGACAGACTCGTCTGCGGGGGACGCCGGACCACACAGTACCTACACAAGGAGACAGACTCGTCTGCGGGGGACGCCGGACCACACAGTACACAAGGAGACAGACTCGTCTGCGGGGGACGCCGGACCACACAGTACCTACACAAGGAGACAGACTCGTCTGCGGGGGACGCCGGACCACACAGTACACAAGGAGACAGACTCGTCTGCGGGGGACGCCGGACCACACAGTACCTACACAAAGAGCCAGACTCGTCTGCGGGGGACGCCGGACCACACAGTACCTACACAAGGAGACAGACTCGTCTGCGAGGGACGCCGGACCGTACAGTACACAAGGAGACAGACTCGTCTGCGGGGGACGCCGGACCACACAGTACCTACACAAGGAGACAGACTCGTCTGCGGGGGACGCCGGACCACACAGTACACAAGGAGACAGACTCGTCTGCGGGGGACGCCGGACCACACAGTACACAAGGAGACAGACTCGTCTGCGGGGGACGCCGGACCACACAGTACACAAGGAGACAGACTCGTCTGCGGGGGACGCCGGACCACACAGTACACAAGGAGACAGACTCGTCTGCGGGGGACGCCGGACCACACAGTACACAAGGAGACAGACTCGTCTGCGGGGGACGCCGGACCACACAGTACCTACACAAGGAGACAGACTCGTCTGCGGGGGACGCCGGACCACACAGTACCTACACAAGGAGACAGACTCGTCTGCGGGGGACGCCGGACCACACAGTACACAAGGAGACAGACTCGTCTGCGGGGGACGCCGGACCACACAGTACACAAGGAGACAGACTCGTCTGCGGGGGACGCCGGACCACACAGTACCTACACAAGGAGACAGACTCGTCTGCGGGGGACGCCGGACCACACAGTACACAAGGAGACAGACTCGTCTGCGGGGGACGCCGGACCACACAGTACCTACACAAGGAGACAGACTCGTCTGCGGGGGACGCCGGACCGTACAGTACACAAGGAGACAGACTCGTCTGCGGGGGACGCCGGATCACACAGTACACAAGGAGACAGACTAGTCTGCGAGGGACGCCGGACCGTACAGTACCTACACAAGGAGACAGACTCGTCTGCGGGGGACGCCGGACCGTACAGTACACAAGGAGACAGACTCGTCTGCGGGGGACGCCGGACCACACAGTACCTACACAAGGAGACAGACTCGTCAGCGGGGGACGCCGGACCACACAGTACACAAGGAGACAGACTCGTCTGCGGGGGACACCGGACCACACAGTACCTACACAAGGAGACAGACTCGTCTGCGGGGGACGCCGGACCGTACAGTACACAAGGAGACAGACTCGTCTGCGGGGGACGCCGGACCACACAGTACACAAGGAGACAGACTAGTCTGCGAGGGACGCCGGACCGTACAGTACCTACACAAGGAGCCAGACTCGTCTGCGGGGGACGCCGGACCACACAGTACCTACACAAGGAGACAGACTCGTCTGCGGGGGACGCCGGACCGCACAGTACCTACACAAGGAGACAGACTCGTCTGCGGGGGACGCCGGACCACACAGTACCTACACAAGGAGACAGACTCGTCAGCGGGGGACGCCGGACCGTACGGTACACAAGGAGACAGACTCGTCTGCGGGGGACGCCGGACCACACAGTACCTACACAAGGAGACAGACTCGTCTGCGAGGGACGCCGGACCGTACAGTACCTACACAAGGAGACAGACTCATCTGCGGGGGACGCCGGACCGCACAGTACCTACACAAGGAGACAGACTCGTCTGCGGGGGACGCCGGACCACACAGTACACAAGGAGACAGACTCGTCTGCAGGGGACGCCGGACCGCACAGTACCTACACAAGGAGCCAGACTCGTCTGCGGGGGACGCCGGACCACACAGTACCTACACAAGGAGACAGACTCGTCTGCGGGGGACGCCGGACCGCACAGTACCTACACAAGGAGACAGACTCGTCTGCGGGGGACGCCGGACCACACAGTACCTACACAAGGAGACAGGCTCGTCTGCGGGGGACGCCGGACCGCACAGTACCTACACAAGGAGACAGACTCGTCTGCGGGGGACGCCGGACCGCACAGTACCTACACAAGGAGACAGACTCGTCTGCGGGGGACGCCGGACCGCACAGTACCTACAGAAGGAGACAGACTCGTCTGCGGGGGACGCCGGACCGCACAGTACCTACACAAAGAGCCAGACTCGTCTGCGGGGGACGCCGGACCACACAGTACCTACACAAGGAGACAGACTCGTCTGAGGGGGACGCCGGACCACACAGTACACAAGGAGACAGGCTCGTCTGCGGGGGACGCCGGACCACACAGTACCTACACAAGGAGACAGACTCGTCTGCGGGGACGCCGGACCACACAGTACACAAGGAGACAGACTCGTCTGCGGGGGACGCCGGACCGTACAGTACCTACACAAGGAGACAGACTCGTCTGCGGGGGACGCCGGACCGCACAGTACCTACACAAGGAGACAGACTCGTCTGCGGGGGACGCCGGATCGCACAGTACCTACACAAGGAGACAGACTCGTCTGCGGGGGACGCCGGACCGCACAGTACCTACACAAGGAGACAGACTCGTCTGCGGGGGACGCCGGACCGCACAGTACCTACACAAGGAGACAGGCTCGTCTGCGGGGGACGCCGGACCACACAGTACCTACACAAGGAGACAGACTCGTCTGCGGGGGACGCCGGACCACACAGTACACAAGGAGACAGACTCGTCTGCGGGGGACGCCGGACCACACAGTACCTACACAAGGAGACAGACTCGTCTGCGGGGGACGCCGGACCACACAGTACACAAGGAGACAGACTCGTCTGCGGGGGACGCCGGACCGCACAGTACCTACACAAGGAGACAGACTCGTCTGCGGGGGACGCCGGACCGTACAGTACACAAGGAGACAGACTCGTCTGCGGGGGACGCCGGACCGTACAGTACCTACACAAGGAGACAGACTCGTCTGTGGGGGACGCCGGACCACACAGTACACAAGGAGACAGACTCGTCTGCGGGGGACGCCGGACCGTACAGTACACAAGGAGACAGACTCGTCTGCGGAGGACGCCGGACCGTACAGTACACAAGGAGACAGACTCGTCTGCGGGGGACGCCGGACCGTACAGTACCTACACAAGGAGACAGACTCGTCTGCGGGGGACGCTGGACCGTACAGTACCTACACAAGGAGCCAGACTCGTCTGCGGGGGACGCCGGACCACACAGTACCTACACAAGGAGACAGACTCGTCTGCGGGGGACGCCGGACCACACAGTACCTACACAAGGAGACAGACTCGTCTGCGGGGTACGCCGGACCACACAGTACCTACACAAGGAGACAGACTCGTCTGCGGGGGACGCCGGACCACACAGTACCTACACAAGGAGACAGACTCGTCTGCAGGGGACGCCGGACCGTACAATACCTACACAAGGAGCCAGACTCGTCTGCGGGGGACGCCGGACCACACAGTACACAAGGAGACAGACTCGTCTGCGGGGGACGCCGGACCACACAGTACCTACACAAGGAGACAGACTCGTCTGCGGGGGACGCCGGACCGTACAGTACACAAGGAGACAGACTCGTCTGCGGGGGACGCCGGACCACACAGTACACAAGGAGACAGACTCGTCTGCGGGGGACGCCGGACCACACAGTACCTACACAAGGAGACAGACTCGTCTGCGGGGGACGCCGGACCGCACAGTACCTACACAAGGAGCCAGACTCGTCTGCGGGGGACGCCGGACCACACAGTACACAAGGAGACAGACTCGTCTGCGGGGGACGCCGGACCACACAGTACACAAGGAGACAGACTCGTCTGCGGGGGACGCCGGCGGAACACATGCGCCTCTGAGGGCAGTGAGCGCCTCTGAGGGCAGTGACGGCCATAATACGGAGTGGACAGCTGTGGTTGAGACGCCTCGGTTCTTGACAATCTGGACTCTGGACCCGGCCTGGTCATGGTTACCTGATACATGTCAGTATTCACCACTAGGACTCTCTTGAATAGAGGGTTCCGTGGAGGGTGAAAATGCGTGGTTCGCCTACATGGTGATTTCATGTTCTCCTCTAACCGAGTTAGACGATCGGCGAGGACACCATTCTGACAAGGTTATAAAACGAATTTAAAGGGAAGAAAATAAGACATGCCCAGCGCCGCCCCTGGACCGCTTGAGCGGTACATCACCGAAACACAACATGGCCTGCACTGCTCACGCCAGAACACGGCACACGAACCGCGTAACGTGTGCACAGCACATGACACGGAGAACACCCGAAACATCAGGCCAGACCTGCATTCAAGCGCACCGTCGGCTCAGTCGCTTCCTATTCCGACGCTACAGTGCATTTGTATTGGGGTTTAAGGGCGCGACGAATGTTACGACGCGACGGTGGGTTAACGGTACCGCTTAGTGTAACGGTAAGTGCTGACGGTACGCTAGCAGTGTGATTTAGGGAAACCCTGTGCGCGCTGACCGCGTTTCTTCTTCAGTTAGAACTCTGAACCTACAACAGTTTCTATAAGCACACTTGAATGGACTCGTGCACTGCCGGGGTCACACCATCGATAGATCGACATTTGGTCGTGACGGCTCTATTTATGAATGCCACCACTAGGTCTTTTCATTCCCCTGCATTTCACCGTTGGCTAGCCTGATAAGTTAGTAGAGCGGCACATTTCGAGACAGCCACTATCCGCTAACGCTGACGTAGGAATACTCAGTATCTACTAATCCAGGTTGATACGTAGATAATCCACTATCCATAAACTATCCATCAGCCCCACTACCCAAGTGGATAGTAGCTATCGGATAGAGATAGACAACTCGATAGGGCTATACAGACTTATTTAACCCTCGCCAGTGTAGTGGGGGGGGGGGGGGGCACTCGGTTTTTCGGGAATAACTCGCGTATTTATCGACCGATTGCGATGAAACTTACAGTACCCTACTTTTGAACAATTTGATACATACTCTGAAAATTTCAAACTTCTGATCTCCATGATCCGTGACCTATGACCTGTTTCTCAAGGTCATGTCAGGCGCAACTGGCGATCCTAACTGGCGGTAGTATCGATCCTTGTAACTTGTGCAGTTTCCGAGTGTGTATTGTTCAGGAGCGTATATACAGGTGCTATCAGGTGACATTTATGGTTTCCACTGAGATCGTGACCTCGGTTGACCTTGGTCAATGGAGGTCACTGACTTCTGATGACCAGATATTACTTGTGTAGCCTCTGGCAGTTTCTATTACATTGTGTGACGCTGATTTCAAATTTGGCATCCATTTTACATAATTATATGTTCCACTGGGGGCATGCACTTCCACAGGTCAACCGAGGTCACTGACCTCCGATTACCTGAGATGACCTTTTTGGACCCTGGTAGTTTCTAGGACATTTTGTGACGCTGATTTCAAATTCGGAACCCATTTTGCATGTTATGCTCATTCACGATTCTAGCTCGATTATAATTAAATATCTACACATGCACGATTTTGATGACACCCGGGTCATTGCCATGACCTCGGAGGTCACCTAATGACCCAGGACTTTAACGTCGGGTACCAACGGTTTCCTCTCATTACAAGCAACATGCTCGTTTTTTTAATCGAAGCTTTATCTCAATTAGGGCGAAACGCCAGGGGGTCGTACCCGTATCCCGTACCCTGCATCTGCACGGTCACGTAGGTCCCGGACGCTGCACTGGCGAGGGTTAACTTAGCCGACCAGCACCCACTTTGGCAACGTAAGTATCGGCAATGCAAATCGTTACACAGAAACACAGCGTTTCGGAAGCTGATCGCACTGTAGACATGTCTGGAGGGCCGGCTTGGCAGGACGCGTATCCGGCGCGCGATCGCCGACCAGAGCTGGAAACAGCGGTCTTAGTCGCCATATGGGGTCGCTGTCAGCGCACAGCGCCGCCGCACATCCTCGTCATTGACTTGACTCGACTCCATTTGTATAGCATTACTTAAATTATTATTTAAAAAAACATAGCAAAGAGGAGGACCCACGGGTGTAGGTATGCTTTGTAGTTGGTAACATTGTTTATTTCATCATGGCATGAGATAGTGAGCAGAGTAAAAGCTCGCCATTCCTTCGTCTCTTCAGCTTCCCAAGAGCTCTAGAGCAGCCCATCGTCCGTGCTGAAATCGATTGTCCTTTGTCCATTGTCATCTTATTATAATTATCCTGATCTCCTTGTAGTCTGTTTCCTTAATGCGAAACCTAAAAACCTAAATACCCAAATCACCTTTTTAGTCGCAAATAACACAATACCGTAAATAGTGAAATATTTATAACACAAACTAAAATATCCGTTTGCAGCCAACTCCCAATTAAAAACCCTGCCAGCTCAATACCTACAGATTAAAAACCCTGCCACCTCAATACCTACAGATTAAAAACCCTGCCAACTCAATACAACCAAAACGAAAACGAGTCGGCTACGAACCCATCGCCGCTTTCTTCCGCCTCCCTGGCGCAATCTTTCCGGCGATGACCTGGGGCGATTCCGGCGCGTCGGTGTGCCGGCGGCGGTCACGGCGCGGCCGTTCCGACCGTGGCGCAGCCCTGCGCCACCGCCGCTGCCGCCGCCGTCGGGGTCACGGGGCCAAACCTGCCCGCCGGTCGCCCCAGTGAAAGCTGCCTGCCCTGCTACGGACTCGCGCGACGCCCGGCCGAGTCCGGACTCCGGAGACTCCACACTCCACAGATCGATCTGAAGCGGCAAAGCGGCTCAGCGGTTCGATCTGAGGAGGGTGAGGAGGGCGTTGACAGTCCGGAGACTCCACAGATCGATCTGAAGCGGCACAGCGGCGCAGCGGTTCGATCTGAGGAGGGCGTGATCACATCCCGCCGACGTGACTCATCGCGGCCAGGCTGCTGCTGGGGGGCGTCCATGTTGCCGACGAGGGACAAACGCGCCGGCCACGGGTGGTGTTCTGAGGCTGCGGGCCGGCCCGTGTCACCCCCCCCCCCCCCCATCACCCCACCACCACCTACAGAGAGGTCATAAAACTGAGTGGTCAACTAGGGCTTCTCTGCCGGGAGAGCGTGCTGGACCGGTGCAGTGGGTACACGACAAATCGCTGTCAGATATAAGTCTGCTGAACTCCAGATTAATAAAGCTTTTCAATCGATTAAGCACAATCCCAGCAAAAATGATGATGCCACTTGCTGTGGAACATCAACCAAATCAGGGAAAAATCTCAATAAATGACTATTAACCCGCGCACTGCAGGGGGGTTGATTTCTTCCGCCCCCCCCCCCCCCCCCCCCCCTCAGGTTTTGCTCAGATAGCAAAAAACGGCGGCGCGCAGCTCCGCCGGGTTTTGCACACCTGTTAGGACATCAATTGCGCACACTTTGAAAAAAAATGACCTCTGGTCATCTCAGGTCAGGTCACCAGACCAGGTCAAGTGACCCCACCTTCAAAAACGTTTGCAGTTGTGCCAAAGCCAGAGTTTCTCACCGATCAGTTTGCAACTTACAGGATGTCATGAGGGCACAAGTACTTACAATTCGTATATCTCGGAATTTTGATATCAGTGACCTAAGTTCAGGTCAATTTCGTGACCTCCCCATAATATAAGTCAATGGGGAAATATTCAAATGCTTCCTATTTCAAGGATATGCATGATATTAGTCCAATTACTTCTGGATCATGTTATTATAGGATGTTCTTGCTGATCCAAGTGTAAGTTGTGTTCAGTGATCCCTATGGGGTCATTTGAGGTCATCAGAGTTCACCATCACTTGTTTGTCAAAACTCGCGACATAATGAAGAAAGAGAAGTAAATCCGACAGAAATGTGTTTATCTCGTCGAGACACGTCTCCCTATAGGCAACATGACATACTTAGGTCTTGACCTCAGGTCAAGGTCCCGTGACCTGTGGTCAATTTGTTTTAGTTGACCTAACACGGTCACCATGTATATAATTCGAAGCGCATTGACGAGACAAACACAATGGCGTAAACAGTTTTCCGTTGGCTGTAATAGGTTAAAAGTTATTAGCGAAAAACTGTTTAAAAAAACAGCATTTTTTCCTTTGTTGACCTCTGAAGTCTCAAATATTGACCCCAGGTCAAATTTGAGGACACGTCCATTGCAAATTTAAACGGTTGGCGATCGCCTTTTCCCGTTTGTTTCTAGCTAGCATAGTTCCCGAGATATATGGAAATTTCTGGAACGAAGACCTAAAACAGGAAAAACATTGGAAAATTTGACCTTTTGTTTCTTTTGTCTTTTGTCAATTTTGTACTGACCTAAAATAAAATACTGAAATACTTTCGATAGTACTTGTATCAAGCTATCAAACGCCGTTTTCCGCTTGTCGCTACGTAGCGTAATTTTCGAGATCTCACGGGGGCGGAAATCAACCCCCCTCCCCTGCAGTTCGTGTTCGGCGCACTGTGCGGGTTAAGAACTGCGAAAGCGAAATACACCGACCGAAATACTTTCATCCGAGTGGCGACTGTGAACGAGGGATGAAGAGCCGGCGGTTTCCCATAGTTACCGTGCACCTCCATAGACACCGAGGCGCCTAACATGGCAGCAGGGTGTTACTTCCTCGACCTGACGGCAGTAGACACTGAGGCGCCCAACATGGCAGCAGGGTGTCACTTCCTCGACCTGACGGCAGTAGACACCGAGGCGCCCAACATGGCAGCAGGGCGTCACCTCCTCGACCTGACGACAATAGACACTGAGGCGCCCAACATGGCAGCAGGGTGTCACTTCCTCGACCTGGCGGCAGTAGACACTGAGGCGCCCAACATGGCAGCAGGGTGTCACTTCCTCGACCTGACGGCAGTAGACACCGAGGCGCCCAACATGGCAGCAGGGTGTCACCTCCTCGACCTGACGGCAGTAGACACCGAGGCGCCCAACATGGCAGCAGGGTGTCACTTCTTCGACCTGACGGCAGTAGACACCGAGGCGCCCAGCATGGCAGCAGGGCGTCACCTCCTCGACCTGACGGCAGTAGACACTGAGGCGCCCAACATGGCAGCAGGGCGTCACTTCCTCGACCTGGCGGCAGTAGACACCGAGGCGCCCAACATGGCAGCAGGGCGTCACTTCCTCGATCTGACGGCAGTAGACACCGAGGCGCCCAACATGGCAGCAGGGCGTCACTTCCTCGACCTGACGGCAGGCTCGGGAACGGCGCGACCACGTGGGTCACTTGATATTCCCGCGAACCCCGCCCCAGGTACATCGTTACACCAACACCACAGACCACACCACATCAAAGCCATGGCGCGGCGAGTCACCATTAATTTTCAGTGATATGCGGTAGGCCGGTGGTGTGAGATGGCCGGTAGATCTCTAATTGAATGGAGGGTCAAAACCGCCGCGTATTTTGTGAAACAGGCCTATAATCAATTGAATATAGGCAGCGGCAAGACAGAAAAGCGTCTGGATTTATGGGGTCTACGTACATATGAGGAATCTGGTGAAAAACGACCACAAATTGGTGGAAAGATACCGGTTAAGCAGCATTTTACGTATGATATTAAGACATGTAGCAGATATCACCTATCAAAGCTGTTGGCATTCGTTTAAACTGGCAGGGCTGGTGGTACATACTTATCTAAAGACATGCTGCATATCAATACTTAAACGAAATGTCATATGTATGAAATTTGTAGCCAACAAGTCGTGCACCCTGGATGAATTCCTGAAAATTGTTCCCAGGCAAATAACCTTGAGGTAGATAACCTACTGTGATGCCAAGCGAGTAGCCTTCGGGTAGATAACCTAGATGTACCTACATGCCCCCCCCCCCCCAACCGACCGACAGTACCCACACGTACTGGGCTGCAGAGCGGGCCCGCGCGGCGCCGCCGGGAGGCTGCCGCTGCGCTGCATTGTAAGCCCCAGCCCGAGCCCGAGCAGCATTCCTGCCCAGTGCCCAATGTCCGGCGGGCATCTCATGCAAATCGGACACGTCTGGCTGGTCCGGTGGCCGGGTCGAGCGAAGTCGAACGGGCGGCGTCGCCTCCCCTACGCCACCCCACTAGTCACTACACACGGCGCCGTCACATAACGCACTCTACCACGTCCCCACTACACACAGCGGCCGTCACATAACGCACTCTACCACGTCCCCACTACACACAGCGCCCGTCACATAACGCACTCTACCGCGTACCACGTCCCCACTACACACAGCGCCCGTCACATAACGCACTCTACCACGTCCTCACTACACACAGCGCCCGTCACATAACGCACTCTACCACGTACCCACTACACACAGCACCCGTCACATAACGCACTCTACCACGTCCCCACTACACACAGCGCCCGTCACATAACGCACTCTACCACGTCCCCACTACACACAGCGCCCGTCACATAACGCACTCTACCACGTCCCCAGTACACACAGCACCCGTCACATAACGCACTCTACCACGTACCACGTCCCCACTACACACAGCACCCGTCACATAACGCACTCTACCGCGTACCACGTCCCCACTACACACAGCGCCCGTCACATAACGCACTCTACCACGTCCTCACTACACACAGCGCCCGTCACATAACGCACTCTACCACGTACCCACTACACACAGCACCCGTCACATAACGCACTCTACCACGTCCCCACTACACACAGCGCCCGTCACATAACGCACTCTACCACGTCCCCACTACACACAGCACCCGTCACATAACGCACTCTACCACGTCCCCACTACACACAGCGCCCGTCACATAACGCACTCCACCACGTCCTCACTACACACAGCGCCCGTCACATAACGCACTCTACCACGTCCCCAGTACACACAGCACCCGTCACATAACGCACTCTACCACGTCCCCACTACACACAGCACCCGTCACATAACGCACTCTACCGCGTCCTCACTACACACAGCGCCGTCACATAACGCACTCTACCGCGTACCACGTCCCCACTACACACAGCGCCCCTCACATAACGCACTCTACCGCGTCCTCACTACACACAGCGCCCGTCACATAACGCACTCTACCACGTCCCCACTACACACAGCGCCCCTCACATAACGCACTCTACCACGTCCCCACTACACACAGCGCCCGTCACATAACGCACTCTACCACGTCCCCACTACACACAGCACCCGTCACATAACGCACTCTACCACGTCCCCACTACACACAGCGCCCGTCACATAACGCACTCTACCACGTCCCCACTACACACAGCGCCCGTCACATAACGCACTCTACCACGTCCCCAGTACACACAGCACCCGTCACATAACGCACTCTACCACGTCCCCAGTACACACAGCACCCGTCACATAACGCACTCTACCACGTCCCCACTACACACAGCACCCGTCACATAACGCACTCTACCACGTCCCCACTACACACAGCACCCGTCACATAACGCACTCTACCACGTCCCCACTACACACAGCGCCCGTCACATAACGCACTCTACCACGTCCCCAGTACACACAGCACCCGTCACATAACGCACTCTACCACGTCCCCACTACACACAGCGCCCGTCACATAACGCACTCTACCACGTCCCCAGTACACACAGCACCCGTCACATAACGCACTCTACCACGTCCCCACTACACACAGCGCCCGTCACATAACGCACTCTACCACGTCCCCACTACACACAGCGCCCGTCACATAACGCACTCTACCACGTCCCCACTACACACAGCGCCCGTCACATAACGCACTCTACCACGTCCCCACTACACACAGCACCAGTCACATAACGCACTCTACCACGTACCCACTACACACAGCGCCCGTCACATAACGCACTCTACCACGTCCCCACTACACACAGCACCAGTCACATAACGCACTCTACCACGTCCCCACTACACACAGCACCCGTCACATAACGCACTCTACCACGTACCACGTCCCCACTACACACAGCACCAGTCACATAACGCACTCTACCACGTCCCCACTACACACAGCACCAGTCACATAACGCACTCTACCACGTACCCACTACACACAGCACCCGTCACATAACGCACTCTACCACGTCCCCACTACACACAGCGCCCGTCTCATAACGCACTCTACCACGTCCCCAGTACACACAGCATCCGTCACATAACGCACTCTACCACGTCCCCAGTACACACAGCACCCGTCACATAACGCACTCTACCACGTCCCCAGTACACACAGCACCCGTCACACAACGCACTCTACCACGTCCCCACTACATACAGCGCTCCGTCACATAACGCACTCTACCGCGTACCACGTCCCCAGTACACACAGCACCCGTCACATAACGCACTCTACCACGTCCCCACTACACACAGCGCCCGTCACATAACGCACTCTACCACGTCCCCACTACACACAGCACCCGTCACATAACGCACTCTACCACGTCCCCACTACACACAGCGCCCGTCACATAACGCACTCTACCACGTCCCCAGTACACACAGCACCCGTCACATAACGCACTCTACCACGTACCCACTACACACAGCACCCGTCACATAACGCACTCTACCACGTCCCCACTACACACAGCGCCCGTCACATAACGCACTCTACCACGTCCCCACTACACACAGCGCCCGTCACATAACGCACTCTACCACGTCCCCACTACACACAGCACCCGTCACATAACGCACTCTACCACGTCCCCACTACACACAGCGCCCGTCACATAACGCACTCTACCACGTCCCCAGTACACACAGCACCCGTCACATAACGCACTCTACCACGTCCCCACTACACACAGCACCCGTCACATAACGCACTCTACCGCGTACCACGTCCCCAGTACACACAGCACCCGTCACATAACGCACTCTACCACGTCCCCAGTACACACAGCGCCCGTCACATAACGCACTCTACCACGTCCCCACTACACACAGCACCCGTCACATAACGCACTCTACCACGTCCCCACTACACACAGCACCCGTCACATAACGCACTCTACCACGTCCCCACTACACACAGCGCCCGTCACATAACGCACTCTACCACGTCCCCACTACACACAGCGCCCGTCACATAACGCACTCTACCACGTCCCCACTACACACAGCACCCGTCACATAACGCACTCTACCACGTCCCCACTACACACAGCGCCCGTCACATAACGCACTCTACCGCGTCCCCACTACACACAGCGCCCGTCACATAACGCACTCTACCACGTCCCCACTACACACAGCGCCCGTCACATAACGCACTCTACCACGTCCCCAGTACACACAGCACCCGTCACATAACGCACTCTACCACGTCCCCAGTACACACAGCGCCCGTCACATAACGCACTCTACCACGTCCCCACTACACACAGCACCCGTCACATAACGCACTCTACCACGTCCCCACTACACACAGCGCCCGTCACATAACGCACTCTACCACGTCCCCACTACACACAGCACCCGTCACATAACGCACTCTACCACGTCCCCACTACACACAGCACCCGTCACATAACGCACTCTACCACGTCCCCAGTACACACAGCACCCGTCACATAACGCACTCTACCACGTCCCCACTACACACAGCGCCCGTCACATAACGCACTCTACCACGTCCCCAGTACACACAGCACCCGTCACATAACGCACTCTACCACGTCCCCACTACACACAGCACCCGTCACATAACGCACTCTACCACGTCCCCACTACACACAGCGCCCGTCACATAACGCACTCTACCACGTCCCCACTACACACAGCACCCGTCACATAACGCACTCTACCACGTCCCCAGTACACACAGCACCCGTCACATAACGCACTCTACCACGTCCCCAGTACACACAGCACCCGTCACATAACGCACTCTACCACGTCCCCACTACACACAGCACCCGTCACATAACGCACTCTACCACGTCCCCACTACACACAGCACCCGTCACATAACGCACTCTACCGCGTACCACGTCCCCACTACACACAGCACCCGTCACATAACGCACTCTACCACGTCCCCACTACACACAGCACCCGTCACATAACGCACTCTACCACGTCCCCACTACACACAGCACCGTCACATAACGCACTCTACCACGTCCCCACTACACACAGCGCCCGTCTCATAACGCACTCTACCACGTCCCCACTACACACAGCACCCGTCACATAACGCACTCTACCACGTCCCCACTACACACAGCGCCCGTCTCATAACGCACTCTACCACGTCCCCACTACACACAGCACCCGTCACATAACGCACTCTACCACGTCCCCACTACACACAGCACCCGTCACATAACGCACTCTACCACGTCCCCACTACACACAGCACCCGTCACATAACGCACTCTACCACGTCCCCACTACACACAGCACCCGTCACATAACGCACTCTACCACGTACCACGTCCCCACTACACACAGCGCCCGTCACATAACGCACTCTACCACGTCCCCAGTACACACAGCACCCGTCACATAACGCACTCTACCACGTACCACGTCCCCACTACACACAGCGCCCGTCACATAACGCACTCTACCACGTCCCCAGTACACACAGCACCCGTCACATAACGCACTCTACCACGTCCCCACTACACACAGCGCCCCGCAACACCCCAATCCACCACATACCCCACCTCACCCCATTCCCCCACACACCAGACAACACCCCACCACAAACGCTGTGTCCCTCCGTACACCCTACAAACCACACCCACTCCAACACAATCACCACCACACCACACCACACCACACCACACCACACCACACCACACCACACCACACCACACCACACCACACCACACCACACCACACCACACCACACCACACCACACCACACCACACCACACCACACCACACCACACCACACCACACCACACCACACCACACCACACCACACCACACCACACCACACCACACCACACCAACCTACACAAGGAGTAAAGGCGACGGCTCAACCGCCATTGAATGAGTGCATGGAACCCATGCGCCCCGCAAGCAGAGGCGGCGGAAAAGGGGGACCAGAGGGAGAAGCTGCCCCCCCCCCCCCCCACTCAAGAAGTTTGGGGGGAACACATGGTTTTGTCCCCCCCCCCCAGAAGTCTGCAAAAGGGGCCCACCGGAAATATCGATTTGTCCTTTTTTGGCCGAGAAAAATTGCCCGAGGGCCCTGAATGTGCCCTCGGTCAGCCTGAGGGGCTCTTGGTCGGTGCTCGATCGTCCTGAGGGAGTCCTCGGTCGGTATGAGATAGTCATCGTCCGGTTTGAGGGGACCTCAGTCCAGGCAATGAAGGGGCCCCTCGGCCCCAAGAGGGGGTCGTGACGCTCCTGGGGGCCCCTGGAGATTTCTTTGCCCCCCATCCGAAAATACAATCCGCCGTCTCTGGGCGCAAGACGAGACCCGGGATCTTCAAGCACTCACAGGATAGATGGACCACTTGGGGCAGTTATTCGTGACCTGACGCCATGTACTGTTCTAATAGTCCAGTTTAAGCCTTGGGAGGGGGGGGGGGGGAGGGCGGCTCACGTTGCTGGCTGTGACAACCACATCGATTTACAGAGTTGCGGCTGGACAGTGAACACTGGGACGAGTGAGCAACTGAGTGACAGATGAGTCAACAACGATGAATCGAGGACTGAAATATAATCAAGGACTGAAAACGGTCCGGGCGGGGTTCAAATCGTCAGCCAACAGTTCAGAATGTGCCACTGGTGATCACTGCTGGCAAGCGCCGGAGCCTTTACCACTTCGCTTTGGATCCTTCACTCCTCGCTTTGGATCCTTCACTCGTGCACTGCAATAAGCAGCCACCTTCAGTCCCGGGAGAACAGTCCGTCTCTCCATTGTTTCAGTTGTACCCACACGCTTCATCCGACAACCCCAGGATTTTGTTGTATTGCAATGTTGTCCGACACTGACGCCTGGAATGAACCCACTGTAATTTAAGCCAATCCATTATGTATTCAGTTCAAATCAGTTCAATTCCGTTCAGTTTTATCATGTGCGAAGATCATGTTTAGTCTTGAAAGATCGAACGACCTCTTTTGGCATTTTCTAATCATCAGATATAACAGCTACATACGAAATAAGACACCATTCCAAGAAGACTGTCTGTCCTTTGAGAACTTGACAGTAGCATACCCTTGACAGTAGCCCCCTGTCCTTTGACCCTTGACAGGCAATTATAACATAGGAATAACATAGGAATAACATAGAAATACCGGACCATCCGACTCCAAATTTGGGATTATCGTAATCAGCAGGCCGATGAGTATCTACACCCAAGGATCTTTCCCAGCGACCATTCAACTACCCACCAACTGTGAAGCCTGAAAATAAACATTTCCGAAACAGCATGGAAGGCCATATGGACGCGTAATGAAGCGTTCTTCCAATACCCCAATACAAACCTGTTGGCGAGAAGCAGGCATGGGATCGGGACTAAGAATGCGACGTGTTGGTGTAGACCTCCCAATACAAACCTGTTGGCGAGAAGCCGGCATGGGATCGGGACTAAGAATGCGACGTGTTGGTGTAGACCTCCCAATACACACCAGTTAGCGAGAAGCAGGCATGGGATCGGGACTAAGAATGCGACGTGTTGGTGTAGACCTCCCAATACACACCAGTTAGCGAGAAGCAGGCATGGGATCGGGACTAAGAATGCGACGTGTTGGTGTAGACGTCCTTATACACACCAGTTAGCTAGAATCATTAGCGATAACCAGTTGGCGATTACGAATATGCTGTTTCGGTGCAGACGGACTATATCTGGACGGCATGGGTGTCAACTTACGATGGCCGGCGCGATGGTTTCTTCCGGCTGAGTCGGGCCGGCGTCACCGCTGCGCCTCCCTCTCGGTGGCCCATGACACCAGTGACCGGCGGCCGCCGCGCCCTCCACGACAATCACCTGTGTCAGGCCGCCGCGCCCTCCACGACAATCACCTGTGTCAGGCCGCCGCTCCCTCCACGACAATCACCTGTGTCAGGCCGCCGCTCCCTCCACGACAATCACCTGTGTCAGGCCGCCGCTCCCTCCACGACAATCACCTGTGTCAGGCCGCCGCTCCCTCCACGACAATCACCTGTGTCAGGCCGCCGCGCCCTCCACGACAATCACCTGTGTCAGGCCGCCGCGCCCTCCACGACAATCACCTGTGTCAGGCCGCCGCGCCCTCCACGACAATCACCTGTGTCAGGCCGCCGCTCCCTCCACGACAAGCACCTGTGTCAGGCCGCCGCGCCCTCCACGACAATCACCTGTGTCAGGCCGCCGCTCCCTCCACGACAATCACCTGTGTCAGGGCTGCCACCAAACCACAACCTGCACAACTCGCTTTCAGCTCAGCTCAGCTCAGCTCGCTCTCAGCTCCGTTCACCTCCGCTCAGTTACACTCAGTGCATAGCTCAGCTCACTGTTAGCTCCGTTCTCAGCTCCGCTCAGCTCTCAGCTCACTCTCAACTTAGCTCACTCTCCGTTCAGCTACATTCAGCGCTTAGCTACGCTCAATGTTAGCTCTGTTCAGCTCTCAGCTCAGCTAAGCTCAGCTCATCTAAGCTCAGCTCAGCTCCGCTCAGCTCCGCTCCGCTCAGCTCCGCTCAGCTCCGCTCAGCTCCGCTCAGCTCTCAGCTCAGCTCACCACACTCCACACTCACCACCATCTCCGACAGCCTCCAGCCGGAGCCGGCAGTATGTATGTATGTATTCACCACACCACGCACTTCACGCTGCGGTCCTGTCCTGCACACGACCGCCGCCCGCGCTGGACAACTGCCCGCGCTGGTCCGC
This sequence comes from Chirona hameri, assembly GCA_036785665.1. Lineage (NCBI taxonomy): Eukaryota > Metazoa > Arthropoda > Thecostraca > Balanomorpha > Balanidae > Chirona > Chirona hameri. The sequence continues at coordinate 30,436 of JAXIVJ010004113.1, read as the reverse complement.
CACGCTGGTCCACCGCTCTGGTCTGCCACACTGGACCTCCCGACACTGGTCCGCCACACTGGACCGCTCTCGCCGGCCCGCAGTCTCGTCGCGCACTGCGCTCCGACCTCCCTCACGGAGAGACGGTTCGCTCCAGCGCCGCGCAGCTCCGGTTTCTCCGGCGCCGGCCGGCGGCGAACGGCGGCGCATAGAGGACGAGAAGCGGCGCGGGGGAGAAGCGGTGCAGGGGGATGGGAATCGACGCAGTTGGGACGAGAAGCGGCGCAGCGGGACGAGAAGCGGTGCGGGGGGAAGCGGTGCAGGGGGATGGGAATCGACGCAGAGGGGACGAGAAGCGGCGCAGAAGGGACGAGAAGCGGCGCAGAAGGGACGAGAAGCAGCGCGGGGGGAAGCGGTGTAGGGGGATGGGAATCGACGCAGAGGGGACGAGAAGCGGCGCAGAAGGGACGAGAAGCGGCGCAGAAGGGACGAGAAGCAGCGCAGAAGGGACGAGAAGCGGCGCGGGGGAAGCGGTGTAGGGGGATGGGAATCGACGCAGAGGGGACGAGAAGCGGCGCAGAGGAACGAGAAGCGGCGCAGAGGGGCGAGAAGCGCCGTGGAGGTGGCGGGAAGCGACGCGGAACTGGCGCGCGTGCCGTCGTCAGCTGAGTACCAACAGAACGATCCGGCTAGACGAACAGCCGACCTGATACAGTAGACCAAGGGGTGCTCCCACGACCACCCCCCACCCCCCCCCCCCCCCGTAAGCGGAGTGCCGACCCAAGACGGCAGACCAAGTAGTGCTCCACTTTATTAACAAAAAACTCAAAACAAAAAACTCAAACTCAAACAAAAAAACTCAACTCCATTAACAAAAAAACTTGTAAAACTTCCCCAAAAAGTGTTTTCGTATTCAGGTTACAACCCCGCCACCGATACCATCGTCATCGGGGCCATGGATAACCCTGGGACACTAAAAACACATCATGCAAAAGGCGGCAGTACTTTAGACTGAGACTTGAGCCCAGTTTCTCATATACGCTTACGCAACGATACAAGGTACTTTAACATACGACCCGGGAGTCTCGGTCCCCGACTGACGCCGACCATATCTGTACAGGAAATACGACTGACGATGCATGAATTTTCCACATCATAATATATGCAACTTGCAGATATTGGCATACATGTCCTGAACGTATGATGTTATTTTGACAAACACTGTGTTTTTTTACTATGCGACTGCACCTATTAGTGGGCACGATGTCTGTTGGTGTTTCTTTATCAATAAACAAAACAAATAAACATGAAAATAAGTTGTGTAGAAACGCGTATAAAAAATTACGCAAAAATTACTGGCATACGCATTAAACAAATTGTTCCGTCGCTGGCGAAAAATGTGTTCCGCGAACTTAGATCGTGGAACCACTTTTTTACACTGCTCTGATACGACGAGGAACTGCAGATCCGAGGATAATGAAGGGATGGGATCTGGTCGCCTGACGAGGAACTGCAGGGCCCTGGTCCGAGGATAATGAAGGGATGGGATCTGGTCGCCTGACGAGGAACTGCAGGGCCCTGGTCCGAGTATAATGAAGGGATGGGATCTGGTCGCCTGACGAGGAGCTGCAGAGCCCTGGTCCGAGGATAATGAAGGGATGGGATCTGGTCGCCTGACGAGGAACTGCAGGGCCCTGGTCCGAGTATAATGAAGGGATGGGATCTGGTCGCCTGACGAGGAGCTGCAGAGCCCTGGTCCGAGGATAATGAAGGGATGGGATCTGGTCGCCTGACGAGGAACTGCAAAGCCCTGGTCCGAGGATAATGAAGGGATGGGATCTGGTCGCCTGACGAGGAACTGCAGAGCCCTGGTCCAAGGATAATGAAGGGATGGGATCTGGTCGCCTGACGAGGAGCTGCAGAGCCCTGGTCCGAGGATAATGAAGGGATGGGATCTGGTCGCCTGACGAGGAGCTGCAGAGCCCTGGTCCGAGGATAATGAAGGGATGGGATCTGGTCGCCTGACGAGGAACTGCAGGGCCCTGGTCCGAGGATAATGAAGGGATGGGATCTGGTCGCCTGACGAGGAACTGCAGGGCCCTGGTCCGAGGATAATGAAGGGATGGGATCTGGTCGCCTGACGAGGAACTGCAGAGCCCTGGTCCGAGTATAATGAAGGGATGGCGCAAAGCCCCTGCAGTGCGCGGGTTAAGCAGCTTGCTGGTCAAAGACATGCCAGAATATACGTAATTGAAGCATCCCATACTCCCTGTTCGCCGTTATCATCGATCGTAGGCATCGAGCTAGGATTTTAGGTCACGGGGAGGATGGATAAATCCAAGATAAATCGGTCTGCTGATCAACCTAGCCTCATAGGCGTCGCCAGGATGTTTAGGCTGGGGTGGGCAAAATGCAAATGAAAACTAAAGCCGGACCACGCCGGATCGAATGGTGAAGACCCCGCCCAAATCGGTCCCATAGGTTCGGAGCATGGCGACAACGATTTGTGGCGGTTTTGGTCCAATTAGGTCCACTTAGATGAGTGGATAAAACTCAAAACGGCACCATTTTGGACCACGCCGGATCGAATGGTGAAGACCCCGCCCAAATCAGTCCCATAGGTTAGGAGCATGACGTCGTCGGCAACGATTTTAGGTGGTTTTGGTCCAATTTGGTCCACTTAGATTGCACCAAAATGGATCAAACTCAAAACGGCACCGTTTTGGACCACGCCGGATCGAATGAGAAGTTTGATGGAAACCGAAAAGTTATTGCAAGCACCGGTCGTTAAAAGTGTGGAACGCTTATCAAGATTAACTTGAAATATATATATATATATATATATATATATATATATATATATATATATATATATATATATATATATATATATATATATATATATATATATATATATATATATATATATATATATATATATATATATACATATATATATATATATATATATATATATATATATATATATATATATATATATATATATATACATATATATACATATATATATATATATATATATATATATATATATATATATATATATATATATATATATATATATATATATATATATATATATATATATATATATATATATATATATATATATATATATATATATATATATATATATATATATATATATATATATTATATATATATATATATATATATATATATATATATATATATATATATATATATATATATATATATATATATATATATATATATATATATATATATATATATATATATATATATATATATATATATATATATATATATATATATATATATATATATATATATATATATATATATATATATATATATATATATATATATATATATATATATATATATCGGAAGTAATTTGTATATGCAAAAACTTTAGTGCCCCCCCCCCCCCCTAAGATCTCCGAAAGTATGAGAGCTAGAATGATGAAACTTACAGGGTAGGTGCTTTGATTATCTACATTTTGTTTAAAAAATGACCTTCGGTCAATATATTCAAGGTCAAACGAGGTCACGAAGGTCAAATCTGGCCAAATATCACAATTTTGGGAATTTGACCTCTCTGACGTCACAGGTCACCAGCAATGTGTCCAAAATTGTTTCCGGGGATGAAAATTGGCATTGTCTACCGAATGGCGTTTTAATCATCCCGATCCGGCTGTTGGTTCCGAATATATCGATTTTCCGACCGCGATTATGGCCGCCATCTTAGACTAAAAATCCATATAACTCAAAAATGTATCGACCTATTTTGATTTTGTTCACGTCAAACGATCCGCTATTGAGTTGGCGTTAATGTCACTTAACAAACACCGCCCTGCTTTGCTTCGTTTTCGAAATATTCACGAAAAACATGTGTGGGGGAGGGGGCACAAAAGTGCCCCCACCCTCCACTGCGCGTGTTAACATCTCACATTTTCCACTTATACAAATATGTTCGCCACATCAGGTGCATTTCACCAAACAATAAGAATGACTGAATCTGTGGAACGGCTGGTTAGTGCTCTATATACTAAAATTATGTCGTCATCCTTCGGCAAAGTTCGTACTTTTAACACGTTATCGATCTGGGTAAAGGGATTTCTACTCCCGGGGTGACGTCATGGTGAAGGGAGCCTGCGATTCGTGGACGGGGCTGGATGCGACCACTGCGCCGTCGAGGTCTCTAATGCCGACCCACGGGAGGAGGCCAGAAGACTTCGCCAGTGGCCAGATTCGAACCCGGGATCCTTGGATTCCAAGCCGACCGCTCAACCGACTGAGCTAGTCAGACCCAAATTGCACTCCCGTAAATATTTGCAGGTCATGAAATAATCATTATATCACCAGAAGGCTTTTATTCCAGGTATGTGTGTGGATCCAGCAAACAAGTTCACTAAACAAACGATTTTTCCACGGAGTCCAGTGTGGATCTACGATCCAACAGTCCAAGCAGCTAAATGCAATAGTGGATCTTGGATTTCAGCGGATCTCCCGATGAAACTTAGCAACAAATGTCGGGCCACAGGATCTCGTAATAAACATTCACAGATGCTTAACAGCATACATACAAAATGTTCTGACGTAGAGCCGGACAAAATCGTCAGAGTTGAACACGAGCACTGGAGGGGAGGGGCGAAGTCCGACAGCACCCCTCCCGTTGTTTTGTTGTAAATATTTCCTGATTTTACCGGTCGATATGCATCATGTATTGTGTACCTGCTAACAAATGAATGGCGCGTCGTTTAACCCGCCATTGACTGGGTGGCGCGTTTAACGCCCCCCCCCCCCCTGATGAATTTTCGCAATAGCTCAAAAACCAATAGCGCTATGAACGTGAAACTTCGGGTACCTTCTTCTAAATCATGTTTGTCTTCTGTGAAAAAATAAAGCAATTTCGTCGAAAACAATTCGAGTTATAGCAAATTTAGTGACGTCACTACACACGAGTTTTACACCAAAATCGGCTATAATGTAACAGGCCGTACAAATGCCATATTTTGAGCAAAATTAAATCCAAAAACGTCAAAAGATATCAAATGGCAAGGGATACAACATGGCTATCTCCCATTTTTGAAAATATTTGTTTTACCCCAACAAATTCAAAGAAGTTGTTTTGGGGGGAATGCCCACAAAATTATTTTGTTCAAAGAATTTAAAAAGCCGGGATACATGGGAAACTACCATACCAAATTTCGGAATATCACCATTTTTGACTGACTTATGGCATCTAAAGTACGGGTAACTCATGACGTTATATTTAATAATTGCGTTTTTTGCCTTTATTGACCAGATACAGATAAATAAATGGCACCACTCTATTTCTGAGACAAAACTGGTTTAGAAACACGCCTTTTTTATTTAGATTTATTAATTAAAAATGTTGACCTTCAGTAACCTGAACTTTTTATCTTAAACAAATAGTTCGAATGTTTTGTATGGATGGATTTCCGAGGTCAGGACCCACGCTAAGCAGAGCTTGTTGCGCAGGTCCTGACCTCACCACCCGATCGCGCAATTCCTGTTGGCCGGCAGAATTTAGAGACGAAAGTTGTACGTGCCCGACATACCTGGACACGGTCCGCCCCGCTCACTGACGTTACCTGACCTTGAGTGCGACCGCTGCCACCGGCCACAGGCCATCCCAGTCAGGAGCAAATAGCGAGCGCCGAAGCGACTCGAACCCGGGCTGCCACTACCGGGATAGGTCAGAAGTCCAGCGCTCTCCCACTGAGCAACAGGGGAAAATAATTTTAAAAACTTGACCTGAACTTGACATTAACTTCACGTAACTGAAGTCAGGTTGTAAAATGACTATCACTATCGGATTCTATGTGGAAAATAACTCATAACACATGACTTCGTAGATATTTTTGAGCATAGTGACCTTTTGTGACCCGACCTTGACCTTGGCCAACAATCTCACTTAAGCTCACGTGGGATCATTCTATACCATACCTTTGACAGTACTTTGGGTGATCATGGTCGTAATCGAAGGCTGTGGATGCAAAGTATGGCACATAAACTCAAATACGTCCATTTTGACCTTTGGCCTGACCGTGACCTGACACGGTCAGGTCACAGTCAGGTCACCTCACTTTTACATTTTTAGCATGCTTTAGATTCGTCTCATTGCGAGCTTTCGATTGCCGCCTTGCGCGTCTCGCTGCGATCAATGGTTCGGAAGATAACCAGGGGGCGTTTAACGCCCGTGCCCCCCCCCCCCCCCCCACACTCCATAGTCAATGCCGGGTTAAAGTAAGACAAATACAAATCGGCCGAAAACGTTTTTAGTTAGTCATCAAATTAAAACAAAAACGTCAAAAAGGCTCCAAAATGACCGCAGTGAAATGTTGATATGTAAATGACCTGAGGTCAAATGCAACTTCTATCATACCTATTGTATCATTAGACTTGCAAACAAATCATAAACCCATTTTGGGGGCATATAGTATATACATGCAATCACTGCGTTCCATAACAATGTCAAGCCAAGGAGTGCATATTGCATAACAAGCACAATTTAGCATATTTGACCTCATTTGACCTTGAAGATATTGACATGGGGTCATTAAATTCTCACAAAACAGAGATCCTCACAGCACCTCTCTATCTCTACCCTACAAATTTCGTTATTGTGGCTCTTATGGGGCCGAGATCTTAGGGGGGCGACTACCCCCCCCCCCCCCCCTCCAGTGCGTGTAATTATCAGAGGCCTTCCAGTGCGCGTGTTAAGTGAAATGTACAAAGATACAATCAAGCTTATTCTCTGGTCTCATTCAATTTCAATTTATTTCTTCAATGGCTGCATATCACAAAATTCAGTGAATGGCCATACAGCATAAAAACCAAAACACATTTTAAGCATGGATCTATATTCTTCTGACCGAAGACAAAATCTCCACATTTTCTGACTTGTTAGGTGGTTAGAAGATGTCTCCTCACTGAGGACGTAATAAGCACATTTTCAGCAACACATACTCTTGCTTGTGGAAGGGCAAAGTGAGCGGATAGGTAACTGGTACTAGGTCCAACACAGGGATATAGGTACCTATATACCGGGTACAGCCGGGTATAACATAGGTACACAGGGATATAGGTACCTATATACCGGGTACAGCCGGGTATGACATAGGTACACAGGGATATAGGTACTAGTAGTACTAGTAGTACATAATCAGCATAGTATTTCAGACTCTGACACAACGCATCATGCATGTTAAGTTAAATTAACAGATCCTGGTCTGCAGTACCTCACTGACACACTGATCAGGTGTGGTTCTACTTACCCTGCGATCTTCAAAGTTTCCTCATCCTTAAACTTGACCTTGAGTACGTCTCCTACCGACTGAACTTCTTAGGCTCCTGGGTGGTCCAAATCTCTGAAAGAAGAATGCATTCATTTTAGATATGATGTCAACCTAGGAACCTAAAAGGACACTCCTCACCCCCCCCCCCCCCCCCCCGCCGTCATTAACCCTATTTGTAACAGGGGGAGGGGCGGATTCCGGACCCCCCCCCCCCCTCTTCATGTTTTTCGCAGATATCTCCAGAACGGCTGGGAGCAGGCCCATGAAATTTTGAGACTTTTCCTAGAATTGAACTCCGCATTTGGAGTCAAAATTTTGAGTTCTTAACCTGAACAGAGGCGGTTCCAGGGCACGGTTTTGGGAGGGTTCGGCGGCGACATTTGGCGATAATACGGAAATGCGATCTTCACAGTTTCTTCCTGACTGCCTCAAGTATGAAGGAGTTACATCGGTTTACGGTGATTGCAACAAGTGCAAATTAGTTGATGTTAATGAAATATCATAAAAATTGCATGGCAGAGGCGGTTTCAGGGGCTTGAAAAGGGGGGGGGGGTTCCAGGAAGTATCCAATGCTTGGCGAGTAGCCAATATAGCGATGTAAGGAGCATTTATAGCTATCAAGATGTAAAAGATAGCTTCTCCTTCCATTATTTTTATAATGTATTGCATATAGAGTTGCAGGGGCGTGTTCAGGCACATGAAAAGGGGGTGACTGCCATGGTGATAACGATATGCCAGCGATTACGGCGCAATAGACGGTTAACTTATAATGATATATGCACATATGAGGCCAGGAAAGGGGATACAATCATTTTTGGCAGAGGCACGCTCAGGAATGGAAGAAAGAGGGTCATATTATTGCAAGGAAACTAAGATGCACAGGCCTATATCATAAAAATTGCATGGCAGAGGCAATTTTTAGAAGTAAAGAGGAAAACTATAGACCAGTTAGTCTGACCTCATTAGTCTGCAAGGTGCTTGAATCAATCATCAAAGATAAGATTGTTGAATTCTTGGAGCAAAATGAACTCATCAAGGATACACAGCATGGCTTTAGGAAGGGCCGTTCTTGTTTAACTAATCTTCTGGAGTTTTTGGATGTTGCAACAGATAGCTTTGATCAGGGTAAACAGCTAGATGTAGCTTTTCTTGATTTCAGTAAAGCATTTGACAAAGTCCCCCATACAAGACTGGGGTTGCAACTTAAAATTCATGGGATCAGGGGCAAGATTCTGGATTGGATAGAAACGTGGCTTTCAGGACGCCAGCAAAGGGTTATATTGAATGGGTGCCAATCACAATGGAAGGAGGTTCTCAGTGGGGTTCCACAGGGCTCAGTCCTGGGCCCATTGCTTTTTATAATATTTGTGAATGCAATTGAGAACAGTATAGACAGCAAAGTCTTGAAATTTGCAGACGATCTAAAAGTTGTCAGGATTATTAGAGGAAAACATGATCAGGATGTTTTTCAATCAGATCTGGACAAGCTAGTTGAGTGGTCTGAAGCATGGCAGATGAAATTCAATTTGAGTAAATGTAAGATTATGCACACTGGACGGGTTAGCAGTAAACATAGGTATGAAATGGGTGGGCAGAAAATGGAGCAGATTGAAAAGGAAAGAGATTTAGGTGTCGTGGTAAACAATAGACTATCAGCGTCAGACCAGGTTGTAGAAGCTAGGAAAAAGGCACTTAGAATGCTAGGGGCCATTAACAGAAATGTTTCCTACAAGAGTGAAAAGGTAATAACAAAACTGTATTGTGCATATGTTAGACCACATTTGGAGTATTGTGTACAAGCCTGGTCTCCAACATATGAGAAAGATTGCTGGTTGTTAGAAAGAGTTCAAAAAAGGGCAACAAAAATGGTTAATTGTCTTGGTAGTTTACCTTATGAAGATAGATTAAAGAAATTGGGTATGTTTTCACTTAGATATAGAAGGCTAAGAGGAGATCTAATTGAAGTCTTCAAATTTGTAAATAGTCAGCATTCTGGATATTTAAAGGGTATGTTTGAGTTCAATAGGGAAAATCGAGGTAGAGGTCATCAGCATAAACTCATTATGAAACAAAGTAGGACTAGGCTACGACAGTCATTTTTCAGTAGAAGGGTTGTAGGACATTGGAATATGCTACCAGGGGATGTCGCTGATGCAGTGACACTTGCTTCCTTCAAAGTTAGATTAGATAAATACTTTACAGAGAAGGGATTAGTTCATAAATACTCGTGGGATTAGCCTTCTTTTATGCAGGTAGAGTAAGGTGATTTGAAGGGGCGAGACTGGTGGAGGGGGGGGGGGGGGGGGTGGGTGTGGGTGTGGGTGTGGGTGGGGTGGGGTGCAACCTCGGATGGGCCCAAGAGGCTCTTTGTTGCACTTTTCTTTTATGTCTTTATGTCTTTATGCCTACAATGACATAAGATACTCAGTTTTCGGATGAAACACGCACCACAGGGTACTCTACGAACGATTATGAGGTAATAGGCGAGTCCAGGTAGGGTTAAAAGGGGGTAAACAATATGAATTGAAGTTGTAAGTGAAATAGTCACTGTTCACTAGTTAGTATCATAATAGTGGATACTATACCTATCAAAAGGTCTTGCGCCTCCCCAGTTTGGATCCTGGATGCGCCTATGATGAAGTACAATATGCAAAAAGGAACTGTCTATGATCAGTAACTTATTTATAGTGCTGGGTAGCAACATGCCAGCAGTTAATATTTTTTTTCCTATTTTACCTCCCTTTTTCACTAACCTGGTACCGCCTATGGCAAAAAAATGATGTATAACTGTTTTATCTAATGTCACAGTGACATACCATTTCATTTATATATATATATATATATATATATATATATATATATATATATATATATATATATATATATATATATATATATATATATATATATATATATATATATATATATATATATATATATATATATATATATATATATATATATATATATATATATATATATATATATATATATATATATATATATATATATATATATATATATATATATATATATATATATATATATATATAAAACAGCATAAAAATAGTTTAATTCCGCATTTACTTCACCCCGTATTGAGTGCCTGCACACGCCTATGATTTTTGAATTTTCAAAAGCCATCGCCATATATCAATCTCCAATTCAATCTCTATCGATTCCCATTAGTTGCGTTAAAATCGGTTGATAAACATGACAGCGGTGTTGGATCACATATACCACTAAAATTTGTAGTTTTTGCCCCCCTGTTCTTTTATTTATTTTTGTTTAATGTAGATCGCGTTGAGGGGAAATGAATGTATGTATGTATGTATGGATAAATGGAATGAATGTAATGCATGTATGTATGTATGGATGGATACATGGAAACAGATTAAAGTATCTTGCAAAAGGAAATAAGCTGCAATTGCATTAAGCAACAGCTAACAAATATGAGGTTTAGCTCAATCATGGGTCATGCAACCTATGTGACAATACAAAATGAAGGAGCTCATAGAAAGGTAGACATATGATGATGATGGTTAGTGATTTAGGACAGGACAACTACTAGGAAATATGACACCCAAAAAGGCAAAAATAAGGATACACATTACACAACAGGTTCAATTAAATGATAATGCAATGGCATTATGTGAATACAGACTTAAGCTATCAAATATAAGTTGCATGTTCTGGAAAACAAACCAGTGAATGAGTTTCTTTGAACAACTCAGGTAGGGTAAACTACCATAATGTCAGACATGTCCTAACTCTGAATTTTGTCATGCCGTTTGCGATATAGGGTAAATTGCCAGAACGCCAGACAGGCCCAAACCTCAGACTTTTCATGCTATCAGAATGTAAAGAATACAGACTCACCGAAACACTGCACCAAAACACTCATTGGTATGTATGTATGTATTGGCATTTAAAACACTCTCCAACATAAAATGGCTATTTCGAGTGTCGAGTCGATAACGTTAAAAGGTGAGACATGTTAAAAAGACACTCGTAAGCAGCATTCACACAGGCAAAACATAAAAAGCATACATACATACATACACACAAACAGAGACACAGACACAGACACAGACACAGACACAGACACAGACACAGACACAGACACAGACACAGACACAGACACAGACACAGACACAGACACAGACACAGACACAGACACAGACACAGACACAGACACAGACACAGACACACAGACACAGACACAGACACAGACACAGACACAGACACAGACACAGACACAGACACACACACACACACACACACACACACACACACACACACACACACACACACACACACACACACACACACACACACACAATCATCCAGTCCCAGCTAAATGATTGCACAGTGCATGCCTAAAAGACGCGAGTGACAAGTTCCGGAGTTCCTGAGGTAGAGCGTTGTACAGTTGCGCGATGTATAGGATCGCGCCCCTGTAGCTCAGTGGGAGAGCGCTGGACTTCTGACCTTTCCCGGTAGTGGCAGCCCGGGTTCGAGTCGCTTCGGCGCTCGCTATTTGCTCCTGCCTGGGATGGCCTGCGGCCGGTGGCAGCGGTCGAACTCAAGGTCAGGTGACGTCAGTGAGCGGGGCGGACCGTGTCCAGGTATGTCGGGCACGTAAAACTTTCGTCTCTAAATTCTGCCGGACGCCAGGAATTGCGCGATCGGGTGGTGGGGTCAGGACCTGCGCAACAAGCTATGCTTAGCGTGGATCCTGACCTCGGAAATCCATCCATTCAAAAACATTCGGACTAAATTTATTATTTAAAAAAAATAGGAGGCGCCGCCTACCCGCCTCCGTCCTCACGCGCGAGAGATCAGTGTCCTGACGAGTAGAACGGGAGCGAAGAGAAGAGTTGGCCTGAATATGAGAGGACCAAGGCATTGGCACTCTGATACTCACTATAATACCACAAAATAAATAGCATGACAAATTTTTTATTTTGATCTATTTTGATTTCACCCACTAAATTTACAATTGTTATTATTAACCGCCATTACCTGTGAGGCTGTACAATTTCCAAAGCCAGACCATTTTGGGACAAGATTAAATGAACAACATTATTTGTCTACATGTCAGCAAAAAAGTTGACAGATTTCATTAACCACCAGGCACCAGGTCCCAGGGCAGCATGTGGCTTGATGTATACAAAGCCACAACATTTTTTTCAGCATCAATAAGTTGAGTTCTTTAATATTCAGATTGTAATGCTAGATGCCAAGGAATGTAGGTACCATTGGTATCGGTAGAGCAGGCATCACACTTCTGTACACGACACTAGGTACTGCCAGAGTATGAAAAAGTGGCAGGAACATCGACGAGACATTTGGGGCAGCCCAAATCCTGCCCAAATGAGACAGCAAGCTGCCCCATTTGGGGCAGGATTTTCCCCTTTTTCCCGAGGAGGAAATTTCGGTCCTCGGTCAGCAAATACTGTTGACCGGGGGGGGGGGGGGGTATTCACGATCACGTTTTATCTAGTATGTTCATTTTTTCAGCCAAACGGGGGGAGGGGCGTAATCACGATCGCATTTTATCTAGTGTGAATCGATAAATTGTTACTTCTGCCCAAAAAAGTCAGAAGCTGACCCAAAATTCCCAAAGCTGCCCCTAAATGTAAAATTCTGCCCCAAATTTTCAAAAGCTGACCCAATTTTGATGTGATGGTGTCAACCCTGCCCTGACGAGATCTCGTCGAAACTTGCCACGTTTTGCATACTGGGTAGGTAGTGTGACAAGCCTGAACAAGCGGTGGACGGTGCAGCCAGCATAATGTCATTGAGCGGGTATACTTAATGGCGTAGGCCTGTTTACTACTCGATCAGACTTAATGGCGTAGGTCTGTTTACTACTCGATCAGACTCAGGGGGATGGGGTGATGTGTCCCTTCCAACATTTTCGGATTTTAACATTACGCCTATCACTCACGCAGACTGGTTATTGATTCAACTTTTTTGGCACAATTCAATCATGATTCATTTTGGAATCTGAATGATTCAATCACCGTTTGATTCACTGATACAATTTTGAGAATTGATTCCTTCCGATTCAAAGAATCAAAACAAATATTTTAATTGTTTCATGTTTGATTCAATATTTAAATATATGAGGCAAATTTATGTTTAAAAAAAAAATGGAAACATGCATACTATGATCATTAAAACATTGTTACAGCAATAATATTTCAGTATACATGAATGTAGCCACTGGGACTACATGTATTTGCACAATTTACCAGTGTATGTGAATCGTTAAATATTTTGATTCAATCAGCCTTGATTTGATGTGGGTTTTGATTCAATCATGATTCATGAATCAAAAGATCTAGTGGTGAATCAATTATGTTTTGCTTCAATGAATTTTGATTGAACAATTCCAATTGATGCAATCTGTGTCAAATCAATAACCAGTCTGTCCAGGCGGCCTATGGGCGTTGCACGGAAAGAATTGACTTAGGAATGCCTGTCCCCCCCAAACTTTCGGAAGGTGGTGGCGCCCTTGATCAGACTTAAAGGAAATAGTTCACCTTGAATTTTTTTTACCCAACACGATTTGATTATATTTTGTAATACAATTTATTTTTATATTGTCAAAAATGGCCTTATATCGCTCTGATTCAGGACAGAAGGCTGTAAATTTGTATTGTTTATCAAAACTATATGTATACTCTCTGAGTCAGAGTCCTGACGTCACACGAATGTAAACAATGGTTCAGCCAATCAGATTTGAAAGTAGTCGCATAAAGATAGACTCGCATTGGAGATGTGCCAACCGGCGGCTGGCGATTCACTTGCTAGCACCAGCTGCAAGCTGATTGGCTGATGGTATAGCCTCTGCCCGGGCTAAAACCAGTACAACATTCTTTCGCCAGCACCGCATTCCTTCGCCAAAAACTCAAATATATTCAGCTGGAGTCTTTTCAGTCAAGAAAACTTGCAGATACAGGTTTGAGGTTTCCCAACACGGGCTACAAAACTGCTATCTCAGTTTAAAACTAATGTTGAAGGTGAACTATTTCCTTTAATGGCGTGGTTAGGTTAGGTAAGGCTAAGTTAGGGGAGCAACTCAGCACAGTGGTAAGATACTTGCCTTCTGTGCTGGGGACCGGGGTTCAATCCCTCGGCGGGCCTCTGAAAAAGTCTGCCCGGCTCCCCATATCCCTCGGAACAGGGTGAGAGTTCCAATTAGCACCATGGTCCTAAGAGGATACGGTGCTTGGTCCACAAACGAAACGAAACGAAGGCTAAGTTAGGTTAGTTTAGGTTATGGTGCCTAAATTAAACTAACCCAACCTAGCTCTGCCATTAAGTCTGATCGAATAGTAAACAGGCCTATGCCATTCAGTCTGATAGAGTAGTAAACAGGCCTGCACCATTAAGTATACCCTCCCAATGACGTCATCAAGCCAGCTGCACCACCTGCCACTTGCTCAGGCTCATCACACTACATACAGTGTTGTGCATGGAAGTGTGACGCCTGCCCTACCAGTACTTGTACCATCTAACCTATCAGTTTAAAAAGCATCCACCCTGCAGCCAATGCTGAACACTGCAGTTATTTACTGAAGCACCGAGCCCAACGTTACATTTACGAATTACCAGACATCATCCACTTTAACTTGATAGTATCCTCATGCATAGCAAGAGCTTACCTGTTAAGGAAATCATTAAATGACTTCTAAACACACCAAACTTTCAAGTCTCCACCCAGACATCCAGCACAACCAAATATCACAAATACATTTGCATGTGATTGCGCCGTATTTTGTCGTATCTGCGCCAAACACGAAAAGCCTAATGGATACGACAATTAAATTAATTCCTAACATTACGAGCTTCTCAGCAACAAAGCAAAGCCGATTAATCCTATTCCTATGATCAAGTACAACTATCAATATCAACGGCAATCGCAATTTATTCAAATAATATAAGCTTATTGGAATATTCAAACAACTAACACCCTCTTTCTATTCACTCTTCACAATTCACACGGCTTCATGACTTTAAATATTAGCTTTGACAATTGAAACCCATCCCAATGCAAATTCGTTGCATGAATTACATCATCCATTTCAATCTTAATTAAATGTATCAGATTTATAGTACATTTAACGGATGGTTGCATGGTGGTATACCGCAGCATTTCTGTGGACTGTGCTATCTAACTGTTGGGTATCGAATTGTTAGGTACACATGATGTGGTGCGATTTGCGAACCGCGAAGAGATGTATATTTTTCGGAAATGCCGCATCTCTATCTCTATGGTCTGAACTTCTGAAGGGAAATAAACTCTGCGATAAATCCATTACGCCGTACTGTTTCCGGTTACGATGTATTGGTCGCAGTGGCGGATCTACGGTTGGGCAAAATGGGAAATTGCCCCCCCCCCAAGCGAAATATCGGAAGGCAAACGTATGTTTTTGCCCCTCCCAAACCGATATTCAGACGAGAACAAAACAATCAGTTTCCAACAGATCAAGGTCACGGCGCAAAATGTAGGTCACGAGGTCACGTGACAAAATGAAAATATAAAATCCGAGATTGCCAAATTGTTCTTTGACTTATCCCGATCCAAACAATAACCAAATCGAAATCACTGCCTTAGTCTCGGAGTTTGTCAAAATTAGGCATACACAGTGAGCTTGGGAAATTTTCGGAAGGCCTTATCTTGTTTGTTTTTTTTGTGTCACCACCAATGAATTCCCCGCCCTTGAAACCCCCAGTGCACAACTTTTCAAGAAAATTAAAAATGATCGGACGACAAATTTGAAAAACAAATGGTTGTCTTACTGTGTAAGTCTACAAAAGTAGGGCTTACAGGTCAAACCCCACTTTTTATTTTGTATACGAAAGTACATCAATGAAGCTCAAATCGTCATCAGACGAAAATGTGCATTTCTGTTTCCAACAGGTCAAGGTCACGACGCAAAAAGTAGGTCACGCGAGGTCACGTGACAAAAAACAACAGCAACAAAAATCAAAATCCGTGATTGCCAAGTGTTCTTCGACTAATCCTGATCCAAACAAAAAAAGTTTCAAAATCGTTTTTGTTTTTGTCTCGGAGTTATTGGTCATCAAAATTAGGCCTGCATAGCGAACTTGGGAAAATACGGAAGGCCATATTTTTGAAAATATTTTTGGAGAATTATTTGGTCACCACCAATGAGTTCCCCGCCAGCTTGAAACCCCCAATGAACAATTTTTCAAGAAAATTAAAAATGGTCAGACGGCACCCACCGATTGTCTTACTGTGGAATGCCCCACAGTGATCTTAGGTCAGATCGCGTGATTTTATCATGGGGCCATTTAAAATTCGGAATTTGTTTCTTGCCAGAATCGACTTCGATATATTGGCCTTCGATGGTAAGAAATTGGAGATAGGTTATTCCTTTTGGGGGGGGGGAATTATGGTCTTTAGTAATAATTTTGCACATAATTATTGTGCTAGAGAGCTTAACTCAACGGCATTATATCTGTCTCGTCGAGCTGCATTCAATGATGCATAGCATGACCCTCGCTGGTCACTCCATGACCTCAAGGTCACGTCCCCTGAGGTTGATTTCCCAAATGACCTGGCTCGATTATACAATAGATAATTTGTTGACATTTTTCGTTTTATTTCGCACAATTGAACGTTGTTTTCTTCTCTGGAAGACACTTAGCTATTAGTATAACATTCTCGGTCTGGAAATAGAGAGGAGAAAAATTGATATCTTGAGGACCCACATTCGCCTCTATCGGCGAAATATTTAATTATGCCATCATGTGATCTTGATCACTGAGCGAAATAGGTTGGCACGTGATTCAAAGGGCCAGTACCCTCCTATTATCCACCTAAGAAAAATCACGAATTTTATCTGAGAACATAACGAAATCACGTGGCCTGACCTGAGGTCACATGCCAAAATTTCGACACTTTTCCATTCGAATTCTCACACAATATTATATTACATGAATTTGTGGTTCATGGCTGATGATACATAGTTTTATATCATTCGAATTATTTAAAGGATATATCCCAATATATACGGGCCTCCGTCCGTATGAAAATACGGACGGCGGTTCGACGGACGGGGCTGAAAATTTTAGATCGTGAATGTACGGCCCAGATAACCCCTGACACTTAGTTCAATCGAAATATGAGAAGTAGGATGTTATGGTTTGGTCGATCTGACGTGGACTGCACCGGATGACCTCTGGTCACATGACCTTGAGGTCACAAAGCGTCTACGGGGCTGATGTATATCATTGAAAGCAGGTCAACGAGAAACCTAAGCATAATGCCGTATAATTGAGCTCTCTAGCACAATTACGTGCGAAGTTATTACCAAAGACCGTTATTTTTTTCCTCCAAATACAAAAATATAAATATTATATTTAGAAGAAAAAAACTATCACAATTTGTTTAACTTCGAAGGTTTATGTATCGATGTCCATTCTGGCATGGAAAAAAGTCCGAATTTCAAAAGACCACATTATAAAATCACGTGATTTGACCTGAGATCACGTCTTGAAATAGCCAAGTTTCCGAATTTCCAAAAATGATTACATCATAATAATCTTATTGTTCCTGATGATTCTGGTGATTACCGAGCGGGTGCGAAGCAATATTACTTTACTAATATGCGAAGCGCCCGTGAGGTTTCTCGTCAACTTACTAGACAAATTCACATTTGACCCGGCCCGACACGGCCCGACACAGCCGTGCAGACGCAATTTTCGGAAGCTAATAACTTTGCAACCACTGCTCCGTTTGAGATCGGGTTTTCACCATTGGATAGGTCCATCAAATCAATTTTGTTTTTGGTATGGTGCATTCTGAATTCTGATAGGGGTGGTACCACATCACGTGGCAGTTGGCACACGCAAATGTCGAAATTAACAAAACTAATTATTGATCAAAAATGGCTTTATTAATTTAAGCATTAATTTACACGATGAAGCATGCAGTGCTCAGGACGTTCTCCCTTTTGGCGGATTCGAGAAAGATCATTAAACAAAAACATACAACTTAATTTTTATGTTGGCATGCATAATTCAGAGGCGGAACTTTTCGTTTTTCGTTGGGGTTGTAATTGAGTCGGCGAGACCGGGGGGGGGGGGGGGGGGGTATGTTTTAGGGTGATCAGCTGAGGGTCATCATTTTTGTTAGTTAGACTTGAGTCGACCCAAAAAAAATGAGTCGTTACAAGTTTGTTAAGGGCCCCTCAGACCGAATGCCCCTCAGTCTGACTGAAGGCCCCTCAGGCCATCCGGGGGCTATTCTAGGACAACCAAGGCACCTCAGACCGACTGAGGACCCCTCAGGCCGACTGAGGGCTCCCTGGCCGGTTGAGGGTCATCTGAAGCCGACTGAGGGCCTGCCTTCAAGCCGACTGAGGGCCTGCCTTCAAGCCGACTGAGGGCCTGCCTTCAAGCCGACTGAGGGCCCCCTATGGCTGACTGAGGGCCCACTCAAGCCGAGTGAGTGTCCCCTCAGGCCGACCGAGCTCAGGCCCTCAGGCGATAAGTTTTATTCTCAGGCAGACTGTGAGCCCCTCAGGATAACTGAGAGCAGGCGCGGATCTTGGGGGGGGGGGGAGGGGGCTCTAGGGCGCCCCCCTCCCTTCTGAACCGGGTCGCGCCCATGTATCGCCCGCCAAGCGCGCCCGCAGGGCGCTTTTTTTTTAGGTTGCCCCCCCCCCTGACCGAAATCCTGGATCCGCGGCTGGAGAGCCCCACAGGCCGGCTGAGGGCCATCTCAGGCCGACTGAGAACCCCCCCCCCCCTAAGGCTGACTGAGGGCAAAGAGCAAAGCAATCTCCAGGGCCCCCGAAGCGTCAAGGACCCTTTAAAGAACTGAGGGCCCCCTTCGCCTGTTATTGAGTTGGGGGGGGGGGGGATATGTAAATTGGCGACCGAGTGCTCTCTCGGGCCGATCGAATACCCCCTCGTCCTCGAGCCGACCGTAGGCCACTCAGGCCGACCAAGGGCCCCTCAGGCCGACCAAGGGCCCCTCAGGCCGACCAAGGGCCCCTCAGGCCGACCAAGGGCCCCTCAGGCCGACCAAGGGCCCCTCAGGCCGACCAAGGGCCCCTCAGACCGACCGAAGACTTCCTCAGGTCCACTGAAGGCCCCTCAGGCCGCCTGAGGGCCCCCTCAGGCAGACCGAGGGCCCCTTCAGGCTGACAGAGAGCTCACTGAGATCGACGAGGACCGACCGAGGGTCCCCTCAGGCTGTTCGAGGGCACCTTGAACCTCGGTCAATTTCTTTTCTCGGTCAAAAATAAAAATATGTATTTCAAGAGGGCCCCTCATGTCAAATTTATGGGGGGCGGAGGCAACACCATATATTTGCTCCCAAATTTCTTGAGTGGGAGGCAGCTGCTCCCCCTGCCCCCTCTTCCGCCACCACTGCCCCCCACGTTCCTACGCCTATGGTTTGCACACCTGCAAGGTTTTTCAGATAACGAAAAACGGCGGCACGAAGCGTTTTATACCGTACGTAGGGACCCCCACTGTCCAGCAGGAGACGGCGAATCAAACCACCGCTGACCGACCCAAACAAAACGACGAAAATTGGTCAAACTTGAAAAAAGTATTTGATTTAAGATCCGCACATTCCGCACACGGCACATACTTGTTTTATGTCATTCAACTAAATTAACGAAGGCAGGCTCGTCAGTATCCCACCATCAGCCACATCTTCACATCAGAAAAAAACACGCATTTTAAGGAGTTTTGTATTGCGTCCGAAATCTGACACGAGTGATTCACTTATGGTTGGTTTGACTTATCAAAGTTTCCTCAAAGTGACTTATGGTTGGTGTATTATTACGCCAGTGGTGAGTGTATTGTCCATGAACGGATCATGCCAAAAGCGGCGATGACCACATTAAGAACATATCAAATTAACTATACACTATCCATCGTTCAGGTCAACGGCAGTCGATCATAGGACGCCGCGGTGGCGAGCGGTGAGTTGGACATATGACAAACACGCCGCGGTGGCGAGCGGTGAGTTGGACATATGACAAACACGCCGCGGTGGCGAGCGGTGAGTTGGACATATGACAAACACCTAACAATCAAACATAGCGATGAGTCATACACAAAAGCGCCACATGGAATGCAGGCCATTCCCTTATCATTTAACTAATACACAAGGAAATGGCCATTGTCACGTGCATTATGACCAAGAACATACGGCAACCAGGACGCCGAACAACCGCTTCGGTCCCGTACAACGCACGCCGTCACGAACATCTCACTAGGATAAATATATCGGGGCAATTCACTGCCCACATGCAACTCACAAACAATTCACTACGGCATTGGCTGCCAATTCACTAATACCCGCTCAGAGTTTGTAAGCGAAATGCCGCCATTGCTGTCCGCTGTCTGAGCCCCGCAACTCTGTCCGGCCGACGTTCAGTGCAGCCTACCGCGCGACCGGCATTCACTGCAGCCGTAAGTCCTCACCGCCATTGCCGACCTGCCTCTCTCCCACGCCACCAATCACCGCCTGCTGCATGGCAGGCGTCCACCACCGCCTGCAGCCGTCTTCAGCCGCTCACCGCTTGGCCGTCAGCAGAGGCGTGAGCGCCTTGACCTGCTCCAGCAAGCTCTCCAGCACCTCGACCTGCTGCCGCAGCCGGCCGTTCTCCTCCTCCAGCTGACCGGCGCGCCCCTCGGTGTCCACCTCGCGCAGTTTGCGCTGCTGCCGGCTGCGGCGCGACGCCTCGTTGTTGTTGTCGCGGATACGGCGATATTTCTCGGCGGGCGTGGCAGCCGGCGGCCGGCGAGGAGCGCGCTTTCGTGCCGGGCCGCTCGCCTCCTCCACCTCCACCGCCTCGTCGTCGTCGAACTCGGGATCGTCGGCAGGCTCGTCGGATGTTACGGACAACGCAGCCGCCGCCGGTGTCTCCTGCTCCGGTGTCGACAGTACCAGCAGGTAATGTGTGGGCTCCACAGCGGAGGCGGCTGGTGCGGGCGGGGGCGGCGGAGACGGCGGGCAGGTCGGGGTGGGCAGCAGGCTGACCGACTGGATGGTGGTCGGCTCGGCCGCTGCAGACAACTCCGGGCTGAAGACGATCTCCGTCTGCTCAAGTAGTGCAGCCAGGTCGATCGGCGCCGCCACGGGGGCCTGCTGAGAGGAGCCGGACGATCAGCAGGGGTCAGGACGGGTCAGCTGGGATCAGCCCAGACTACATTTCAATTTAATAAAATGTACTCCCACGTAAAAATAACATTTCAACAAAAAAGACACGAAATGTGACATACAGACGATCTTGTGTCATGGCAGTGTGTTCTGCGGGCAACGTACCTCAGCTGTGGCAGGGGCAGAGGCAGGCGGCGGCGGCAGCTCGGCGAGGGCAGCGGTGTCTGCCTCCGACAGACTAGGCTCCAGGTACTCAGCCAGCTCCAGCTGTCGGCAACGAACACAATAATCAACAACACCGCTACAGACACAACAACCACGGGAGTTTGACGGGTCAGCCATGACAGCAAATAGGTGGCAAACATTACCGACGCGGCAAAACATTGCAAATCTGGCAAAAGAAACAGCCACTGACAAGTTATGCAATGTAGCAAAACAACGTAAGCAAACTTAAGCCCCGAACCAGGTAACAAAACGAATTTAAGCCAAACACTACCGCTACCTTTGGGGAGGGAAGGAAAGGGGAGACTGTCTCCGGGATGGGGATGGGTGGGTGGGGAGATGGTTTAGGGGGGGGGGGGGGGGGCGCTCACCAGCTGATCCTCGGTCACATCGTCCAGCAGGCGGGAGTCGGGCTGCGCGGCCGGCAGCGGTGTGAGCGGTGTGCGCAGCTCATCGGACAGACAGGCACCGGCGATCAGGCTGTCTGGGGAGGACACAGACGAGGCAGGTCAGAGCTGAGGTGTCCACGTCAGAGCTGAGGTGTCCGCGTCAGAGCTGAGGTGTGCGCGTCAGAGGCGAGGTGTGCGCGTCAGAGCTGAGGTGTCCGCGTCAGAGGCGAGGTGTCCGCGTCAGAGGCGAGGTGTCCGCGTCAGAGGCGAGGTGTCCGCGTCAGAGGCGAGGTGTCCGCGTCAGAGGCGAGGTGTCCGCGTCAGAGGTAAGGTGTCCACGATACAGGCACTATCCGCTACACTGGTAATTAAGCTATTAGTCTGGTACCCAGACTGGTATAAGACCAGACTGGTCTTATACCGTCTGGGTATACCAGACTGGTCCCAGCCAGTGATGGTCATGTTCGATGGTGATTCTTCAAGTGGAAAAGCCCTGCACATAATGGGCGTTATCTGGTGAGTTGCATGTGGGATCGCGGACAAAGCATTAACAGTGTGGATACGTGAAATACTACGCGTGGTTACGTGCAATACTACGTTATTGCATACGAGTGCCCATACGTTGAAAAATACATCTGACTTAGGCGAGAGTACAAATCTGCGAAGAATGTAATAGTCATTTGATCGGTTAAAATATGAGGCTTAACATTTTAATAGCCTTATAGTCACTGAATGATCAGATAATTCAGCCAGACAGACAGAAGTTTTCGGGCACACCCCCCTGGCTTACCATTAGAAACTGGGGAGGTGTCCAGCATGAGGTCCCCCCAGAACTCATTCATAAACTCTTCTGTGGCGTCCCTCTCCGTGTCCATGGTTGAGGGCGCCAGAAACGTCTCGCTCAGCGCGTTCGCAGTCAGCGCTGTAGTCCACGCTTCGGACTCGGTAGTCGGCGGCGGCGTCTTCGCTCCAGCAGGCACTACGCGTCGTCTCTTCGCGTATCTCTTGCTCGAGCTCCGGCTGCTCAAACTCTTCGTACGCTTCCGGAACTCGCAACTCGTCGTCCCAGCTTGACTCACAGAGGAAGTCTCGGGCGCTACTGGACGGTGCCGGGGCTGCGGGCCTGGACTCGGAGACTCCTGGACTCGTGTCTCGTTGCGGCCGACTACTGACTCTGTCGTGAGCTGCATCCAGGTGGATTCGTACGTCAGGCTGAGACCCGACTCGTGCCGGGTGGCCGGCTTGAGACCGCCCGACGGAGACGCGACGAGCTGGTTCATCCAGTCGGGCTTGAGACCGCCCGACGGAGACGCGACGAGCTGGTCCATCCAGTCGGGACTCGGAGGGCCCAGCTCGAGGCTGGGCACCTCCTGTTTCGCCTGCTGTAGCATTTGCGAACCAGCCGAGGATGGTGAAGCTCCTAGTAGCGCACATAATTGAGACTGAAACAGACGCGGAGGTTGAAAGTCAGCTTGAGGCAGCGATCGGCGTCAGCCGCCAGTGAATACACGACAGGTGGCGGAGATGCTGAGACTCTGGGCATACCTTCCTCCTTACGTCGGCTCAGACCTGGATCCTACAAAGTGTGATACTACCGGTGACAGGCGGCCAAACTCGCCTCAAACGCACGCCCGTCGATCGACATGCCGTAAGCACCCTTCACCGCCTCGAGCCGTCGGTCGGAGGCCCGTCGCCCCAGCACCTCTTACCGCCCAGTTCACCATCCGGGGCGGCGGCGGGGGCGGCGACCGGAGCAGGGGCATGGCGGCTGGCCGATGGATGACCTGCCGAGGTCGACCTCCTGACCCGAGGTCAACCTGTCGAAAGCGGCACGTCCGCCATCAGCTCAGGCCGACAGGTGACAGTGACATGACTGGACTCACCCCGGCAGAGAGCACAGCACGAGACGGACCAACGGCTAGCCTCAAACGCAGAACGCAGCTGGGCCCGTTGGAGGGGCAACTTACATGGTTTCAAACAGCTTCAGCCAGGGCTTACAAGATGACGCTTACATACCCAGTTCAATAAGACAAAAATAGAAGTATTTTTGTACAAAAATAAAACAGCAGATAACGGGAATATTTGTAAATCGTGTTTCGCCAACTCCTTGGCGTTCGTGAAGTGTGCCAGATTCTAGGATATGACGTCATACATACTGTGAGGTAGTATGAAACAAAAATGGAATTTCAACTATTTGCCTACAGCATATTAAACACTAAACATTTGGGCATGACAAAACAAAAACGCTGATTGTTCTGCAGTGGATTTCATCACCATATGCATTCATATTAAATACTTCTAAAAGTTGTATTTATCCACTGCCCGGTGATAATAGGTTCCACTCTGGAATAAAATTGCAGCTACAGCTATCACTGGGAACCAATACTTGAATACCTAAGAAGATTCAAGTCTATGTGAGGGACACTTTGGTGGCAGGTTGCTTTAGATTTTGCTGCCGCTTTATAGCAAATCAAATGACCTTGAGCTTTCGATTCTGAAGTACTTAATAACTAACCTGTAACTCAGAATAGCGGATTAAACTGACCTACCTCAAAGACTTGAAGCATCTTCTTTGGGGATTCGGAGCTTGATCGGACCTTCAATAAAACATCTGGTGATTTGCATTTGTTATCTGATATAATCAGATGTGAACATGTAAAATCGGCTTATCACTCGCCCTACGGGAGCTTTTTTCACCTTCGCCCTACGGGGGGGGGGGGGGGTGTGCTAATAAGGCACCCCCGGTTAACTTCCAAACCAAGCAAGATAGAGCAATGCAGTAAGGACCAACAAGTTTCCAGTCATGTTTGGAATCTAACGGTATGCAATTTTTTAGGTTCCGGGTCAACAAGTGACCTTCCAGGTAAAGTGAATGACCTCGATCGATCACGTCCAGAACAGCGATTTTGCTCGGTCAGAAAACCTCAAAATTAGAAACTGATAAATGTTAACAAAAAGGCATTTTCTTAGACCAGTTTTGCCTCAGAAATACAAAAAAGGTAATGATTTATTCGTATCTGGTCAAAAAAGTCCCCAAAAAATGATTTAAAAAATGACGTCATGAGTTTGTTACACTTAGGGAGCCATCACTCAGTCAAAAATAGAGATATTGCTTTGAAATTTGGTTCGAGTATTATCCATACCGAGTTCTGTCACATATATTCCGTTTTTTTTTTTACATCTTTGAAAATTTTGATTTTGTGGTGATTTTCCCCCCAAAAATCAGTTTTTGTTCATTTTAGGGGTCCAAACCCCAAAATTGCAAAAATCCAAGATTGCCATTAAAAAATGACATTTTATATCTTTGCTGAATTGCGTTTGCAATTTGCTTCAAAACTCGGTATTCTACGATTTTTCCAACATTTATCGTTTTCCAACATGACGTCATGAAAGCGTTTCCCAAATTTCACAACCAATTTCAACGAAATTTTTACAGCATACGTATAATTGTTGTAAACTCAGCTGTTGCAATTTCAGCAAGATGCACCGCATATGTAAAAGTTATGCAAGAAAAATTTCAGGGGGGGGGGGGCGTTTTAGGACCCCCGTAGGGCGAGGGGTAAAGGAAATAGTTCACCTTCAACATTAGTTTTAAACTGAGATAGCAGTTTTGTAGCCTGTGTTAGGAAACCCCTATCTGCAAGTTTTCTTGACTGAAGACTCCAGCCGAATATATATATATATATATATATATATATATATATATATATATATATATATATATTTTTTTTTTGGCGAAGGAATGCGGGTGCTGGCGAAAGCATGTTGTACTGGTTCTAGCTCGGGCAGAGGCTAAACCATCAGCCAATCAGTTTGCAGCTAGTGCTAGCAGCCGGCCGCAGGTTGGCACATCTCCAATGCGAGTCTATCTTTACGCGACTACTTTTTAATCTAATTGGCTGAACCATTTTTACATTCGCGTGACGTTAGGACTCTGACTCAGAGAGTATGCATATGGTTTTGATAAACAATACAAATTTACGGCCTTCTGCCCTGAATCGGCGCGATATAAGGCCATTTTTGACAATATAAAAATACATTGTATTAAAATAAAATCATTATAATAATAAATGATTAAATCATTATAATAAAATCGTGTTTGGTAAAAAAAAATTCAAGGTGAACTATTTCCTTTAACTCACCAGGAAGGATTAGAACTTGCCACGAAAAAAGGCCGCAGTATTTATCCTTAATCCACCCGAGCGACACTTAACAAGGTGGTCATTATAGTGCAGAACAATTTGGCAATCTGCATTGTTTGCCTTAAAAGCAATGCTACTCTTCCACAGATTGAGTCTTGAAGTTCAGGATGATCTCAATTACGGTGTAATGCAGCAAGACAGACAAACTACTACTTTTCAATGTTTCACATTTTTGGAGACATGGGATTGATTTGGATTGACATGCATGGAAGTAAATTCTCCAAGGAACATATTTGTTTACGAAGTTGGTGAAACACGATATATTAAATTTCATGTGCAAGATCACCTTTCCTTGAAGTAATTCAATAAAACTGGGACTGGGCATTCACTGACAGAATATATTTCATTGTGCCCAGGCTTACAGACTGCTGTGTATGAGCCTAGCTGCTGGCCAGCCAGATGCACTGCACACCATCACAGTGGCAGGTCCACCATCACAGTGGCAGGTCCACCATCACAGTGGCAGGTCCACCATCACAGTGGCAGGTCCACCATCACAGTGGCAGGTCCACCATCACAGTGGCAGGTCCACCATCACAGTGGCAGGTCCACCATCACAGTGGCAGGTCCACCATCACAGTGGCAGGTCCACCATCACAGTGGCAGGTCCACCATCACAGTGGCAGGTCCACCATCACAGTGGCAGGTCCACCATCACAGTGGCAGGTCCACCATCACAGTGGCAGGTCCACCATCACAGTGGCAGGTCCACCATCACAGTGGCAGGTCCACCATCACAGTGGCAGGTCCACCATCACAGTGGCAGGTCCACCATCACAGTGGCAGGTCCACCATCACAGTGGCAGGTCCACCATCACAGTGGCAGGTCCACCATCACAGTGGCAGGTCCACCATCACAGTGGCAGGTCCACCATCACAGTGGCAGGTCCACCATCACAGTGGCAGGTCCACCATCACAGTGGCAGGTCCACCATCACAGTGGCAGGTCCACCATCACAGTGGCAGGTCCACCATCACAGTGGCAGGTCCACCATCACAGTGGCAGGTCCACCATCACAGTGGCAGGTCCACCATCACCAGCAGTGGTGCACAGCCACAGCACACCACAGGCACAGCTTGGGCACTGCCAGTCCCGCACCTCCGTTCAGCTCACTGTCCATCTCCAGTGCCACATGTCCCAACAGCCAGACAGACCAGGAGGCTCCCGTACCTCCGTTCAGCTCACTGTCCATCTCCAGTGCCACATGTCCCAACAGCCAGACAGACCAGGAGGCTCCCGTACCTCCGTTCAGCTCACTGTCCATCTCCAGTGCCACATGTCCCAACAGCCAGACAGACCAGGAGGCTCCCGTACCTCCGTTCAGCTCACTGTCCATCTCCAGTGCCACATGTCCCAACAGCCAGACAGACCAGGAGGCTCCCGTACCTCCGTTCAGCTCACTGTCCATCTCCAGTGCCACATGTCCCAACAGCCAGACAGACCAGGAGGCTCCCACACCTCCGTTCAGCTCACTGTCCATCTCCAGTGCCACATGTCCCAACAGCCAGACAGACCAGGAGGCTCCCACACCTCCGTTCAGCTCACTGTCCATCTCCAGTGCCACATGTCCCAACAGCCAGACAGACCAGGAGGCTCCCACACCTCCGTTCAGCTCACTGTCCATCTCCAGTGCCACATGTCCCAACAGCCAGACAGACCAGGAGGCTCCCACACCTCCGTTCAGCTCACAGTCCATCTCCAGTGCCACATGTCCCAACAGCCAGACAGACCAGGAGGCTCCCACACCTCCGTTCAGCTCACTGTCCATCTCCAGTGCCACATGTCCCAACAGCCAGACAGACCAGGAGGCTCCCGTACCTCCGTTCAGCTCACTGTCAATCTCCAGTGCCACATGTCCCAACAGCCAGACAGACCAGGAGGCTCCCGTACCTCCGTTCAGAGTGGGTGGAGTGCGGGCAAAACAGCGGCCCAGAGATGATGATGATTGGGGGTTAAGGGGGCTCAAACAATATAGTTATATGGTGCCCATAGCAGTCCAGAAAGTAAAAAAATACATACTGCTTACCAGGTTCGCTGAAAGCAGGTTGCAGAAAGTCCTGAACTGACAATGCTTACCAGCAGGATGGTTGCCACAAAATTTGGAGTGAGGAGTGGGTGACAGCCAAGTTTTTGTCCCTCCCATTCCCAATAGGACTTATGTTAAAATCCTGCTAATCTGGAGGCAGAGCAATCCTGGGGATGCCCAGCCTCCCACACCCTGGTGGCAATGCCCATGTTTACTGACTAGGCAAGCATGATGGTTTGGAAAGTACAAAATCAATCGAATCTGCCTACCAGGCAAGTGAACAAACAGTTCAGAAAGTCCAAAATAGACAGGTGGCTAAGCAGATGAACACAATGGTTCAGAAAGTACAAGCTAGACACTCCACACATAGTGGAGAAATATCACAGATCAGGTGAAACATTTTCAAAAACACATTCGATTTTAGCATAGTTTCCTTAGGCAGTTGAGATAAATACAAAACGGCACCAGATGACACTGTCACATAACTTATAAGTTTCAAGATGCAAACATTGAATTAAAATTAATCTGTGCATGAAATAAGATGCCACATCATACATACTCACTTGAGAAAATTCAGGTAATGAAAAGGAAATGTTGTCTCCTTGGAGCTCTTGAGAAAATATGGCCTTATTGAAAAACACGGCCTAGGGCAAATGCCCAATCCAGTCTCCAGAAAGAGGTTGTTCACCAGGGATGGACACCAGTATCAGCAATCCCCCTGAAAACAACGGCAGCATTAATTAAATCATGCCTCAGGTTAATGTATGGCCGCAGTCAAGACAATGTAGTGCTGTACATGTCATGAACTTGGATGTTAACATCAACCTTTCATTCTTGTTGCTGAACAATCTGTTAATTGAATACTTATGGATTTATGACATTTCACAGCTGAATGTGAAAGAAAGGTAAATACATTAAATGACCAGTTGATCTAGAGCTTCCCAACAGCCCAGAGGGGGAACAAAACTAAACCACCAACTTTGTAGCCCAAACAAATTTCAAGCAACTTTAAATGTCAATGTCAGTGTAACAAATAAACCAGAATTATGATCCATTTTATTGTGAAAATACCTGTCCTAGGGACTTGAGCCTGGCTGCCAAAAACTCCAGCAGCAAATTCGGTATTGGTATCGCAGGCGTCACACGAGCTTCCATATGTAACCGATGAAATATCTATATTTCTCACCTTGGAGTTTTCCGGATGATTTCAGGAGATTTCCGGATGATATCAGATATTTCTCTACATTAATGGGACAGAGGCCAGAGGCGTCTTCAGGCAACTATGGGGGGGGGGGGGGGGCAGAGGCGTTCTCAGGGAGCAGTGATGGTAACACAGAGGCGTCTTCAGGCAACGATGGAGGGGGAGGGGCAGAGGCATTCTCAGGGAGCAATGATGGTGGCACAGAGTCTGAGTAGGTTTCATCCTGATCAGACTTAATGGCTACGATCTGTAGGCCGACCCGATCAGACTTAATGGCTACAAGATGTAGGCCGACCCGATCAGACTTAATGGCTACGAGCTGTAGGCCGACCCGATCAGACTTAATGGCTACAAGCTGTAGACCGACCCGATCAGACCTAATGGCGGGGTTAGGTTAGGTTAGGTTAGTTTAGTTTCATTAATTCCTGTCGGTAATGAAACTAAACTAACCTAATCTAACCTAACCCCACCATTAGGTCTGATCGGGTCGGCCTACAGCTCGTAGCCATTAAGTCCGATCGGGACGGCCTACAGCTCGTAGCCATTAAGTCCGATTGGGACGAAACCTACTCAGACTCTGTGCCACCATCACTGCTCCCTGAGAATGCCTCTGCCCCTCCCCCGCCATCGTTGCCTGAAGACGCCTCTGTGCCACCATCACTGCTCCCTGAGAATGCCTCTGCCCCTCCCCCTCCATCGTTGCCTGAAGACGCCTCTGGCCTCTGTCCCATTAATGTAGAGAAATATCTGATATCATCCGGAAATCTCCTGAAATCATCCTGAAATCTCTGAGGTGAGAAATAGAGATATTTCACCGGTTATATATGGAAGCTCGTGTGACGCCTGCGATACCAATACCACAAATTCAATACCGTTATGAAAATTGAAATGATGGCACTAACTAGCATGGTCAGTTATTGT
>JAXIVJ010004112.1:0-86580 GCA_036785665.1 Chirona hameri | reverse complement strand
GCCAAAATTGTCTTAGTCTTATTTTTGTGTTATTAGTTGCAGGGTTGGATAAGTAGATATTTTAGAAAATTAGGGATAATTAAGGTGTATTTAGTATTTAGTTTATTTAAGGATTAGATATTTAGTCTAGTATTAGGTGCACTCATAGCTGATTTGTGTCACTAGCTTTACCTAGATCTAGTTTATAAAAAATCAAATCACGTTCCCCTTCTGAACCCTACTTTAGCCAAGCTAAGTAGCTGTTGGATAGCTCTGTTGTTTTGTGTATTTTTTGAGCAACCACATTATATTTAGATATAAGGATTAGATATTTAGTTTTGTGGATCGTTTAAGTATTATTTTTAAGCATTCATAGTTAGCTGTTACCTCTTACTTGCTTTTTAAAGGACTTTTCATTCTAGCTTGTGTGCGCCAAAATTGTCTTAGTCTTATTTTTGTGTTATTAGTTGCAGGGTTGGATAAGTAGATATTTTAGAAAATTAGGGATAATTAAGGTGTATTTAGTATTCAGTTTATTTAAGGATTAGATATTTAGTCTAGTATTAGGTGCACTCATAGCTGATTTGTGTTACTAGCTTTACCTAGATCTAGTTAAGGTTTAGAAGAAGAAAAAACAAACAAACAAAAAAACAAAAAAAGTTAAGTTAAGTTAGTAAAGTATTGAAAAGTGCATAGTACCTAAGTTATATACCTAAGTTACTAGTGTATTCAAATGAGCATGACTAGGATGCAGGCGAAGGTAGCAGAGCTAGAGGCCCTCCAGGCTAGAGTAGCGGAGCTTGAGGCGCAGTTAAGTAAGTGTAGGTGTAGAGATGAGCCGCAAGAGGGTGTAGCTCCTGACCAAGGAACGTATGCGCAGATTGTGGTTAGGGGGTCAGAAAAGGAGCCTACAGGATCAGGGACCAGTGGTAGTTCTGATAGGGGCATAAGGGAGGAGGATAAGGCAAAGGTGGATAGTGCGGCTGGGGTTTGGAAGTGTGTTGGAGGGTCACGTTTCTGGA
Organism: Chirona hameri; assembly: GCA_036785665.1. Lineage (NCBI taxonomy): Eukaryota > Metazoa > Arthropoda > Thecostraca > Balanomorpha > Balanidae > Chirona > Chirona hameri. The sequence continues at coordinate 85,579 of JAXIVJ010004112.1, read as the reverse complement.
GACCCAACATTGTGGAAAGTAATGCTAGGGCCACAGACAGTAAGGATGAGGAGGGGTGCTGGGTAATGGAGGGTGGTAGCAGAATCTGGAGGAGGAAGAGGGAAGGGGATCAGGAGGGATGGACAAAAGTTCAGGGTAGAGTCAGGCAGTACAGCCCCAGGGAACATCAGCAGGTTACACTAGCAAATAGGTTCAGTGCGTTAGAGTCAGCAGCTGAAAGTGACAAGGTACAGATTCAGCATTTAGTGGTTGGGGACTCAAGGGTAAGGCCCTTAAGGCGAACATTCTGTGGGAAGAGGGACAAATGTATAGTTAAACCGGGGGCAAAAGTAGTTGATATGGGCCCTGTCATTGAGGCAGAACTGGGTAGGAGTAGCCCGGAGACAGTTATAATACAAGTGGGGGTGAACAACATAGGACCTAGGCAGAGTGTGAGAATAGTAGCGGAGTACCGGAGCCTGCTGCAGAGGTTGAAGGAGTCCAGGAAACCAGTCATTGTGACTGGCATCCTCCCTCGCTGTGGAGCCAGTGAGGAGTGGTACTCGAGAGCTCTGTCTGTGAACAGCTCAGTTCAGAACTTATGTTCAGCTATGGGGCTTAGTTATGTAGACTTATGGGATCAGTTCTATGAGTGGCATAGGTACTATATGAAGGATGGGCTTCACTTATCGGATGAGGGGGCAAGGGCTTTGGGAGATGCCTACAGAAGTGTCATTCAGGGAAACTAGGTAGGAGGGGGGGGGGGGGGGGGGGGGGGGGGGTTCAGGGACGCTAGTACTAGGGCATCAAGAAGTAAGCATTGGTAGAAGTTCATGTCAGAATAGGACAGTAGATCATAATTCCCTCAGAATTAGTAGAGTCAGCTCAAAGTATAAGATCACATGTGTGTTGCTGAATGCCCAAAGTATTAGGTCTAAATTTGATGAGTTTGAGTGTTATGTTGCCCTTGAAAAGCCTGATATCATTTGTGTAACCGAGACATGGGTTAGTGAGGGGTATAATAGGGATAGGCTACAGGATTTCGAGTTACAAGGGTATAACATGTTCTCATACTGCAGAGAATCACGGCAGGGAGGTGGAGTGTTTGTATATGTAAATAGCTTGTACTGCACTACTAGAGTTGATGATTCTAGTAAAGTAAAAGAAGTAGAATCAATCTGGCTTGACATTAAAATTGGTACAGGAAACAGAGGAAGGTTGAGGATAGGTGCATTTTACAGACCAGGGAATCTTCCAAGGAACTCCCAAGCTGAAACAGACCAAGATATTTGGGAGGAAATACGTAGGAACTTTCGGGCTCAGTGTCTTATTATGGGAGATTTTAACTTAAGAGGATACGAAAGTATAGCAGAGGAAACAAATGAGTGTAGGTTGCATAGGCAAATCTTTGAAGAGGAGCTTTTCATGCATCAGTTTGTAACAGAGCCAACCAGACATTGCTCCATTCTAGACCTTGTATTCTCAGACAACAGTGATCTAGTTAGTGACATAAGTATTTGTGCAGGTCTAGGAACCAGTGATCACAATATGGTTAAATTCAATATTTCATCAGAAATGAGGCCCAAAGATAACCTTATTATGGTTCCAAACTTCAGCCGGGCTGATTTTGATGGTATTAGAAATGACCTCGCACAGATAAAATGGAACGTTGAGTTGGCAGGTTTAGATGCATGTGAGGCCTGGAATGTTTTCAAAGCTAGATTAAGCCAAATTCAAAATCGGCATATACCCCTCAGGCACAAACGCAACAGAACCAAGGGCAATCCAGTTTGGCTTACCCCAGAAGTAAGGAGTGCTATACAAGCTAAAAGAAGTGCATTTGGCATTTTGAAGGGATCTTCACTAGATATAAATCAGAAGGCCTACCAGAATGCAAGAAATTCAGTTAAGAAAAAGGTCAGAGCAGCTAAAAGGGCAAAGGAACTTGATTTAGCTAGACATTGTAATGCAGATAGTAAGAAGTTCTTCAGTTTTTATAAGTTAAGTACAGTTTCCAAAAATATAGGTCCATTTAAGGTAGATGATGTGTTAGTTAGCAAGGACAGTGAAATGGTTGAAGTGCTTAATGATCAGTTTCAATCTGTCTTTACTATCGAGGACCAGAGTAGTATTGCAGCACTTCAGCCTGAGCTAGAGACAGAGGAGACTATAGGAGAGCTAGGTGGCATAAGTAGTGAACTTGTTCTAGAATATCTAAAGAAAGTAAGGCCTAACAAGGCAGAAGGACCTGATGAAATCCATGCTAGACTTTTAAGAGAATCTGAAAGGGAGTTGTCGGTTCCATTAGCCATAATATTTTCTAAATCACTTGCAGATAGTAAAATTCCACTTGATTGGAAAAGAGCAAATGTTGTTCCTATTCATAAAAAGGGAGATAGAAGTAAAGAGGAAAACTATAGACCAGTTAGTCTGACCTCATTAGTCTGCAAGGTGCTTGAATCAATCATCAAAGATAAGATTGTTGAATTCTTGGAGCAAAATGAACTCATCAAAGATACACAGCATGGCTTTAGGAAGGGCCGTTCTTGTTTAACTAATCTTCTGGAGTTTTTGGATGTTGCAACAGATAGCGTTGATCAGGGTAAACAGCTAGATGTAGCTTTTCTTGATTTCAGTAAAGCATTTGACAAAGTCCCCCATACAAGACTGGGGTTGCAACTTAAAATTCATGGGATCAGGGGCAAGATTCTGGATTGGATAGAAACGTGGCTTTCAGGACGCCAGCAAAGGGTTATATTGAATGGGTGCCAATCACAATGGAAGGAGGTTCTCAGTGGGGTTCCACAGGGCTCAGTCCTGGGCCCATTGCTTTTTATAATATTTGTGAATGCAATTGAGAACAGTATAGACAGCAAAGTCTTGAAATTTGCAGACGATCTAAAAGTTGTCAGGATTATTAGAGGAAAACATGATCAGGATGTTTTTCAATCAGATCTGGACAAGCTAGTTGAGTGGTCTGAAGCATGGCAGATGAAATTCAATTTGAGTAAATGTAAGATTATGCACGCTGGACGGGTTAGCAGTAAACATAGGTATGAAATGGGTGGGCAGAAAATGGAGCAGATTGAAAAGGAAAGAGATTTAGGTGTCGTGGTAAACAATAGACTATCAGCGTCAGACCAGGTTGTAGAAGCTAGGAAAAAGGCACTTAGAATGCTAGGGGCCATTAACAGAAATGTTTCCTACAAGAGTGAAAAGGTAATAACAAAACTGTATTGTGCATATGTTAGACCACATTTGGAGTATTGTGTACAAGCCTGGTCTCCAACATATGAGAAAGATTGCTGGTTGTTAGAAAGAGTTCAAAAAAGGGCAACAAAAATGATTAATTGTCTTGGTAGTTTACCTTATGAAGATAGATTAAGGAAATTGGGTATGTTTTCACTTAGATATAGAAGGCTAAGAGGAGATCTAATTGAAGTCTTCAAATTTGTAAATAGTCAGCATTCTGGATATTTAAAGGGTATGTTTGAGTTCAATAGGGAAAATCTAGGTAGAGGTCATCAGCATAAACTCATTATGAAACAAAGTAGGACTAGGCTACGACAGTCATTTTTCAGTAGAAGGGTTGTAGGACATTGGAATATGCTACCAGGGGATGTCGCTGATGCAGTGACACTTGCTTCCTTCAAAATTAGATTAGATAAATACTTTACAGAGAAGGGATTAGTTCATAAATACTCGTGGGATTAGCCTTCTTTTATGCAGGTAGAGTAAGGTGATTTGAAGGGGCGAGACTGGTGGAGGGGGGGGGGGGATGGGGGGGGGGGGTGCAACCTCGGATGGGCCCAAGAGGCTCTTTGTTGCACTTTTCTTTTATGTCTTTATGTCTTTTACCTGCATTTTTCTGTGACACATGTACAAGGGCGGATCCAGCCGGCCGTTTTTTTGGGAGGGGGGGGGGGGGCAAACCGTTTTTAGCGGACCTTACCTACCCCAATTTCGAATTTCTTCCCGGATTTGGCCCACTTTATTTTGCAACTACACGATGTCTTTTTTATAGCTTTTAGGCCTTTTGAGATATCGAAAAATAAAAATTGTCAGCTTGCAGTTTCTATTGTTCCGACATTGCCTTACACTGAGCAAAACTATGTCAATTGTCAGCTGTACCCAGGGGCGTCGCCGATAATTTTTGAATGGGGGGTCGACTAAAATGACGAAAGAAAAACTAACCATTTTGTATGCGTGTATTTAGGCCTTTGCAGCATTTTTAATATGTTCTTTCATGTTTTAGTAGGTACATACTTGCTATTTAGCGCCGCGAAGCGGCGCGAAATTTGTACTGGTTTACCTGATAAAACCCAGACACATAGGCGGTGGGCCTTGTAGAGAATAAGAAGCTAAACATGCTATTCATTCAATTCACCGCTACCACGAACCAAAGACGATGACGATGGCTTCATTATGACGATGGCCACCGATGTGACGCCGCGAAGCGGCACGAAAATGTTAATTTTAGGTCGTGGAAAACGAAATTTTCATATTGGAGCCAGACCGTAAGTGGAGCCAAGCCTTTTCCTGGTTACACATCTCGGTATGATGAAAAATATTGAAATGAAGGTAGTTTTTCATATACATTAGCCTCGGATAGTAAATCACAATGACCCGTGGCAGTCGGCGCTCAATAGTACATATAATAATAATAATTGTATACATATGAACCAAACTGTAACAAACAACAAGTAACAATGCAAATGGTTTGAAAGCAGCAGAGGGGAAGAACGACGTTTCCGCGCATAAATGGTCCCTGTGGATCTGGAGGAGCCTGGGGGGAGATGGTCCTGGCCTGGTCCCCACTATTAGCTCTTCGGTCCAGCAAGCTGGGCACCGCTGAAGCAGCTTCCGGGTGCCTGTCTGTGTCTTCGCGTTCGCGTCGCCTTTTTCGGAACTCGGCAGACTGGCTAAACATGTAATTGTAGCCCGCTTGAAAGTTAATATTTTATGAAGGGCCCCTGGCTAGCAATTAGGTACCGCCAAGGAAAGACTGCCAGACACTTAATTAATTTATTTTCCCATTTTCCAAATTTGTATAAGCAATTGCGATTGTGTCATGCCACGAACCGGCGAGAAATTTGCAAGTTTTTCACTGTGGATAGCTGGATTTTGACTGCTGCAAAGGCAATTTTACAACTGTACGTCCGACCGTTGGGGGGGATGGGGAACAGTATCAGGACCTTTGGGGGGGGAGATGGACCCCTTTGCCACCCCCCAACTGGATCCGCCCCTGCACATGTGTGGTTTAAAATTGATCGTGCCTCAATTTAAAAGTGAACTAACAACATTTTCTATTGCAAAAATGTAATTATGGGAAATTAAAAAAGATGTACTAACATATGGTGATACTATCTCTATCTCTATCACTATCTCTATCACTATCTCTGGTTTGAGTGTTATTTGTAAACAAGTCATAGGGCCAGCAATGAAGTAAGTGCTCCAAGAAGCGTGACAACGTCCCTGATCGGTCAATGAAACAAATCGCATACACTAAATATGTCGCCATCCTTGGCCAAGTTAATCCGCGGAATGCATCACGGTTCTCTGAAACGTTTATTGATTGATTATGAATAAGCGGTTTAGATAAATGTTTCATGTGTGTACTGTAATATATTAAATACCTGTTTGTTGAACATTGATGGGATTTTTTTTAAAATAAGTCGTGAACACTAAATAGTTCGCCGTCCGGGCCAAGTTAAACTGCCGATTTCAATGCACTTTTTTCAAATGAGAGTTGATTGTTCATAGAAGTTTGGTACATATTCGCAAAAGATAGAGCGATGAAACATTATATGCCTTCATGATAAATAACAATGTGTAGGCAGACTAATTTGCGCTGGTTTCGATATGTTATTAAAATACTGGAATACAAAAATGTAATTACAAAATTGTGATTACAAAATTGTAATAAATAAAAAAATAAATTGTTTAAAAAAATTGTAAAAATAATAAAAAAATACGGAGAAAAAACGTTCCAACAACACGAACGAACACTGAAGAAAAAAACCGTTCCAACGAGAGAAGAAAAACGCTCCAACGGATCCACGTACGAACGCTTCCAAAAGCGACCCCATCGGCCCCGCCCCTTGCATTGTCAAAATATACGAAGAAAAACCGTGCCAACAACACGTACGAAGGCTGCAAAAGAAAACGTTCTAACAAAACCATTCCAACGGATCCCAAAAATATACTGATATAAAGACGTTCCAACAACACGTATGAACGCTGACAAAAAAAACGTTCTTAACAAAACCATTCTAACGGATCCAATTTTTGTTTTCACAAAGCGCTTGTAACATATTTTATGGTTTATCCTGTCTTTGAAATAGGGATGCGTGAAATGTCACAGAAAATTCGAAGTAGAACATAAACAAGTGTTTCATAAACTGGATAGAATCGGATGAAACCTTAACTTCGCATAGATATAAACAACCGTTTTGTCTAACGAAAGGGAATGTTTTCTTGCCTTGCTGATCATTAAGTAATATATTTGTATCTAAAGATTCGCCAGGGTTTCAATCGACCTTGCTTCTACCTGACAATTTACAAGTCTGCTAAATTATGGTCTGTTGAAGTATACGCTTTTGTGTATCAAATATACACGTTTGGCATATTGCTTGATCCAAACTAGCATGTGTTTTCGTGAACGGATACTATTTCCTTTCAAATCCATGTAAGATGAGGCCTTGAAACACAGGCGGCCAGAGCGCCCCTCGGGCGGCCAAAGAGTCCCATCAGGCGGACAGAGCGCCCCTCTCAGTCGTCCAGAGCGCCCCTTCTCCTCCGGCCAGAGCGCCCCCTCTCAGGTGGCCAGAGCGCCCCCTTTCAAGCAGCCAGAGCACCCCTTCTCAGGCGGCCCGAGCGACCTTTCTCAGGCAACCAGAGCACCCCTCTCAGGCGGCCAGAGCACCCCTTTCAAGCAGACAGAGCACCCCCTCTCATGCGGCCTGAGCGCCTCCTCTCAGGCGGCCCGAGCGCCTTTTCTCAGGCGGTCAGAGCGCCCCCTCTCAGGCGGCCAGAGCGCCCCCTCTCAGGCGGTCAGAACACCCCCTTTCAAGCAGCCAGAAGGCCCTCTTTCAAGCGGCCAGAGCGCCCCCTCTCAGGCGGCCAGAGCGCCCCTCTCAGGCAACCAGAACACCCCTCTCAGGCGGCCAGAGCGCCCCTTTCAAGCAGACAGAGCACCCCCCTCATGCGGCCAGAGCGCCCCCTCTCAGGCGACAGAGTGCCCCCTCTCAGGCCAGCAGCCCCTGCCAAACACAAAGCTCCCCTCGGCTGAGTTTGGGGGGAAACTGCCTCCTTCTCCCTGCCCCCCTCTTCCGCCGCCACTGCCAGAGCGCCCCCTCAGGCTGCCAGAGCGGCCCTCATGTGGCAAGAGCCCCCCTCATGCGGCCAGAGCGCCCCCTCCGGAAGCCAGAGCGCCCCCTCATGCGGCCAGAGCGCCCCCTCAGGCGGCCAGAGCGCCTCCTCAAGCAGCCAGAGAGCATCCCCTCAGGCGGCCAGAACGCCCCCTCAGGCGGCAAGAGCGCCCCCTCCCCCCTAAGGTGGCCAGAGTGCCCCTCAGGCTGACAGGGCGCCCCCTCAGGCAGCCAGAACGCCCCTCATGCAGCCAGAGCGCCCCCTCAGGCAGCCAGAGCGCCCACTCGGGCAGCCAGAGCGCCCCTCAGGCAGCCAGAGCGCCCCCTCAGGCGGCCATAGCGCCCCCTCAGACGGACAGAGCGCCCCCTCAGGCAGCCAGAGCACCCCCTCAGGTGACCAGAGCGCCCCCTCAGGTGGCCAGAGCGCCCCCTCATCCGGCCAGAGCGCCCCCTCGGGCGGCCAGAACGCCTCCTCAGGCGGCCAGAGCGCCCCCTCAGGCAGCCAGAGCGCCCCCTCAGGCGGCCAGAGCGCCCCTCAGGCGGCCAGAGCGCCCCCTCAGGCGGCCAGAGTGCCCCCTCAGGCAGACAGAGCGCCCCTCATGCAGTCAGAGCGCCCCCTCAGGCGGCCAGAGCGCTCCCTCAGGCAGCCAGAGTGCCCCTTCAGGCGTCCAGAGGCCCCCTTGGCTTCTCTTGGCCTTGGCGTTCTCTTGGAATCCGCAGCCTCTGCCAAACACAAAGCGCCCCTCAGCTGATTTTTTTTTTTTGTGGGGGGGGGGGGGGGGGGGGGGGGCCTGCCCCCCTACATGTAAACATGTTTTTCCTTGTTCTACCATTTTGAATTAGCCGTTTTCACGAAGGATTATTGCGCTGAAAAGTTTCTGAAAGATTTGGAAAGTTTTGAAAACTAAACAACTTTTACCTACGATTTTTGGCTAGAAATGTCCTTCATAATTTTGTAATATGTTGGTAAGAATAAAATATGTTGACATAATTGCGGTTTGGTGGTAATAAGCAAGATAAGTATTGATAGAATCTTATCTTCCTGAAACTTCCTGAAAGTTTCAGGATGATTATATCAATACTTATCTTGCTTATTACCACCAAACCGCAATTTTGTCAGCATGTTTTATTCATACCAACATATTGCAAAATTATGAGGGATATTTCTAGCCAAAAATCGCATGTAAAAGTTGTGTAGTTTTGAAGAAAATACTTTCAGAATCTTTCAGAAATTTTTCAGCGCAATAATCCTTCGTGAAAACGGCTAATATAATGTTTTATCAGGGAGGTCCCGACCAGAGAAAGTCTAGGCTGCTACATCAACTCTTACCGTGACTTATCAAGGGAGCGTTTCCGTAGTGTAGTGGTTATCACGTCCGCCTCACACGCGGAAGGTCCCCGGTTCGAGCCCGGGCGGAAACAACTTCTTGTCCTGTTTTGGATCCATCGCACATTCGTCTGTCCGTGCTGTCACAGCCAGCATGACGCTAAAAAAAAATAACTCGACTCCCTTGACGTCTGCCTTCAAGTCAATGGCTGGTTGGTATCTGCTTATTGACCACATCGCAGGAAATACGAGAAGCCACACAGATCACCAGTTTCACTAAAGGTCACTGCACAATGCACACTGTACATAGTACCTAACTACTTACATACATGCGGTCGACACTTTTTGTCTTTAAATCAGACTGCTTCGCAGCAGCTTTAAGTGTAAGGATTCGTATAGCAGGCAAGAGGCGGGACGCAGCTTCGTAAGTGTAAGGATTCGTATAATAGGTAAGAGGCGGGACGCAGCTTCGTAAGTGTAAGGATTCGTATAACAGGCAAGAGGCGGGACGCAGCTTCGTAAGTGTAAGGATTCGTATAACAGGTAAGAGGCGGGACGCAGCTTCGTAAGTGTAAGGAATCGTATAACAGGTAAGAGGCGGGACGCAGCTTCGTAAGTGTTAGGATACGTATAACAGGTAAGAGGCGGGACGCAGCTTCGTAAGTGTAAGGATTCGTATAACAGGTAAGAGGCGGAACGCAGCTTCGTAAGTGTAAGGATTCGTATAACAGGTAAGAGGCGGGACGCAGCTTCGTAAGTGTAAGGATTCGTATAATAGGTAAGAGGCGGGACGCAGCTTCGTAAGTGTAAGGATTCGTATAACAGGTAAGAAGCGGACGCAGCTTCGTAAGTGTAAGGATTCGTATAACAGGTAAGAGGCGGGACACAGCTTCGTAAGTGTAAGGATTCGTATAACAGGTAAGAGGCGGGACGCAGCTTCGTAAGTGTAAGGATTCGTATAACAGGTAAGAGGCGGGACGCAGCTTCGTAAGTGTAAGGATACGTATAACAGGTAAGAGGCGGGACGCAGCTTCGTAAGTGTTAGGATACGTATAACAGGTAAGAGGCGGGACGCAGCTTCGTAAGTGTAAGGATTCGTATAACAGGTAAGAGGCGGGACGCAGCTTCGTAAGTGTAAGGATTCGTATAACAGGTAAGAGGCGGGACGCAGCTTTGTAAGTGTAAGGATTCGCATAACAGGTAAGATAACACATAACTGGCCCTTCCACGCGTGAGGACAGAGGCTGGCAAGCGCCGATTTCTATATCATGTTGTGCAAAATTACAATGAGCTGCCTTTAGCGACACGTCACTCAGCCATGCCCGCATTCAAAAGAGCGATACAGAACATGCCTCAACCAGAGTAGCCTGATGTATATAACGTAATGTGCGTGTGAGAGCATTGCAGTGTATGTGATGTAATGTGTATGTGAGAGTATTGAAGTATGTGCTGTATGGGAGTATGTGCTGTAGTGAAACTGTCTTCATTTTATATTAGGATGAGTGTACCATTCGTGTTGTCCATGCTTGTATGTGGCTCCGGAATAGCCCGCTTCGGCGTGGATGGGGTCCAACGTCAAATACAAATACAAATACAAGAGGCGAGACGCAGCTTCGTAAGTGTAATGATTCGTATAACAGGTAAGTGGCGGGACGCTGCTTCGCAAGTGTAATGATTCGTATAACAGGTAAGAGGCGGGACGCAGCTTCGTATAACAGGTAAAAGGCGGGACGCAGCTTCGTAAGCATTGACCTATAATATAACTAGACAGCCGACTGCCATACGGCCGGCCGCTCGCTGCCCGTTCCCGCCGGGCGACACTAGCGCCATCTATACCGAGGCAAAAGCGTCCGACCGCCCATTGCCCCCCATGTTAAATTCGCTAAAAATAAGGCCTAATATAAAACAAATGAGCCGATCCTTAACATTTTAAATGGTTTCGTTGGATGCAATGGGGTTTTAGGCGAAGAATGCTGGCAAAACTATTGCTTCGAAACAAATATCCAAGAAGGAATTATCTGACAAACGAAATCGTGCAACCGCAAAACAGTCGAACCGGGTCGAACGGCCCCGCCTATTTCCTAAGTGTATATTGTAAATCTGCATGCCATGCCCGCCAGCTTTTGGAGAAGCTCATATCTCTGCAACCGCACGTCTGATTGACAAGCGGACTTCTTTGCTGAGTAGCCCCATCCACCCTACCCTGTTTGATACCAGTGCCGACTCACGTGGGCGACTACCACTGCGCGTGGCGCGTGAGAGGTGTGCGAAGTGTTTTGGAACCAAATACTTTGCACACACCTGACACGGCACGCGCCAGTGGCGGATCGAGAGGAAGGGGGGGGGGGGTAGGGGGACATGCCCCCCCCCCCCTTGAGCCTCGAATGAGGTGCACTCTGGCCGCCTGAGGGGTCCTCTGGCCGCCTGAGGAGGCACTCTGACCGCCTGAGGGGGCACTCTGTCCGCCTGAGGGGGCCCTCTGGCCGCCTGAGGGGGCCCTTTGGCCGCCTGAGGGGTACTCTGTCCGCCTGAGGGGTCCTCTGGCCGCCTGAGGGGGCCCTCTGGCCACCTGAGGGGGTTCTCTGGCCGCCTGAGGGGGCACTCTAGCCGCCTGAGGGGGCACTCTAGCCACCTGAGGGGGCACTCCGGCCGCCTGAGGTCGCCCTGAGGGAGTCGGGATTCGCATCCATAGGCGGTGAAACTGGGGGGGGGGCACCGGGCACCGTTCCCCTTGCATCCAGGAGGGGGAGGCGGGGCACCAATGCCCTGGTGCCCCCATCAAATTACTTAAAACTGACCTGTTTTATGCGAAATGGTGAGCAATTTAGAGACAAAAAACGCGCCGCTTCGCGGCGCATATTACATACGTGTGTTCTGATAAATCCTCGATGTTAGGATGTTCGTATCAGTGCAATGGAATAATTGAAAGGATCAGGACAATATTTGTACTTTTCTTGAGGGAAGTTGACAGCAATTTAAATGCAATTTCGGTAGCAGAAAGGGGCATATTATAGCGTTAATGTGCCCTGTGTTGTTTACGCACGCTTTGTGCTTGCTGAAAGGAAACACCGGCAGATAGTTTTACGACATGAACGTTTTTTGTGCGCATGCTTTTAGTCACTTCGACCCAAGGCCATAGAGACTTCGACCGAATAGCTGCAAGGAAGTTTCTGAAAACCATGACTACGGTCGTTCCGGTCATACGTATATTTCCCCCCTAGTTAAGGTCTTGCACTCGATTACGATCATGGGTTGACGGAAAATTTGCATACGATAGTGTGACTACATCCCACTAAACATGCCCAATTTCGCAGTTTTGACTGCAAGCGCGCAGATCAAACCGGCACCGGCAACTAAACCGGCATTGACTGGGGTCTCAGCAGAACGCCATTGACTGGGGGGGGGGGGGGGGGAGGGGGTAAACGGGCGGCAATCGAAAGCTCTCAATGAGATGAGACTAAAGCATTGCAAACATTGCAATTGAATACTGATATAATCTGACACAGCACCAAGCCCCTCACAGCGAATCTTGCCTCAGGTTTTACACGCAGCCACCACGCGCGCGCGAGTTCACGTCGTGAGCGCGCCACGGTAAAGAGGCAAAAAGGCGAAGTCACGTGACTATTTTAAAGTTGAGGCTCCGACACACCTCCACTTCAGCACCACTTATCAGCTGAAAAACTGAAAAAAACATGTCTTACTTTTGCATTCAATAGATAGCCTGTCTTATTCTGAATACAAAATTGTACTAAAATATGAAATATCTTGCAAAGAAATACCTAAGATGCCCTTAGTTCCAAGACACTACAAACTTCGTCGTAGGGTTTAGTGTTAACTTTAGAAGAAGAAAAACATTTTTGCCTCGCTAGTGAATTGCTGTCGGCAACGGCCTGAGCGCAGTAGTCGGCCATCTAGTTTTAATAGAGATCAATGTTCGTAAGTGTAAGAATTCGTATAACAGGTAAGAGGCGGGACGCAGCTTCGTAAGTGTAAGGATTCGTATAACAGGTAAGAGGCGGGACGCAGCTTCGTAAGTTTAAGGATTCGTATAACAGGTAAGAGGCGGGACGCAGCTTCGTAAGTGTAAGGATACGTATAACAGGTAAGAGGCGGGACGCAGCTTCGTAAGTTTAAAGATTCGTATAACAGGTAAGTGGCGGGACGCAGCTTCGTAAGTGTAAGGATTCGCGTAACAAGTAAGAGGCGGGACGCAGCTTCGTAAGTTTAAGGATTCGTATAACAGGTAAGTGGCGGAACGCAGCTTCGTAAGTGTAAGGATTCGTATAACAGGTAAGAGGCGGGACGCATCTTCGTAAGTGTAAGGATTCGTATAACAGGTAAGAGGCGGGGCTCAGCTTCGTAAGTTTAAGGATTCGTATAACAGGTAAGAGGCGGGACGCAGCTTCGTAAGTGTAATGATTCGTATAACAGGTAAGAGGCGGGACGCAGCTTCGTAAGTGTAATGATACGTATAACAGGTAAGAGGCGGGACGCAGTAATGCAGTCACTCAGTCTGAATTCACGACAAAAAGTGTCGACCGCAATCAGAGGCGGAACTTTTTGTTTTTCGTTGGGGTTGTATTTGAGTCGGCGACGGGGGGGGGGGGGGTAGTAAAAGCGACTAATGATACAAACGAAGTATGCGCAAAATTGAAGTTTAACACCTGAGAATGAACATAGGTTGTATTACCTCAATACTGACGTATTTTAGCAACAGCGAGGTGTGCAATCTTAACAAATTGAAAGTATCATGGTTGGGTCAAAGTAGGCAAAGACTACCTCATGGTAGCTATTATTAAGGTTGTACATAAATGGTGTGACTCAGCAACTAGCCATTTCTTGCAAGAAAGGCACCTCCTCCTGGTGATGCCAATGGTCCAGGTCCGGTCCTTTTATATATTACAGTGAGATATAAAAATACATATAACATATTTGATATTTCCCACAACTCACAAGGCCATGGGTGGATAATTGTTTTCAAAGTTGCCCCGGCCGAGGACAGGGGTGCAACCAAGGGGCCCTAGGGGGCACGTGGCGGAGGATGTCCGTGAAGTTAGTGACGGAATCGGATTAGAATTCAGCGTCGAGTAGAGATTTGCTTCAAAATGTGGGAACAGTTCAATTAGGGCGCGCTGATCACGCAAATGACATTCATTTTGACATTCAAGGTCATCTTCAAAATCATCTTCAAGGTCAAAGGACGGGGTGGCTCAAAACGACCCCAAGTTATTGTCCGATCGCAAAACAAAATAATGGTATAAGTATATTGCTCGGGTCAATATCTAGGCGCAGCTTTCGAAACCTCACTGGAGGCAATTGACCTCGACCCTCATTTTCAAGGTCAAAGGACTGACGTACCGAAGTTATATATAATAACCCTATAATATATTACTAACCCGAAGTTATTGTCCGATCGCCAAAATAATGGTCTCATTCGATGCCTCGGGTTAATATCGACCCGATGCTATTGTCTAATTGACAAAATAATGGTCTCATTTGATTCCTCAGGTCAGTATCTGCCGTAACCTTTGCAACCTCACACGTGGAAAATGACTTTCACCCTCAATTTCAAGGTCAAAGGACTAAAAATGACCCGAAGTTATAATCCAATCGCCATTGATTTAGAAATTGAGGGCCAATGTCATTTGCTACGAGTGAGGTTGCGAAGGCTACGGCTATATACTGACCCGAGGAATCGAATGAGACCATTATTTTGTCGATCGGACAATAACTTCGGTTAAGATTACCGTGAATGTCAAAATGAATGCCATTTTCGTGATCAGCGTGCCCCAATTGACCTGTCACCACATTTTGAAGCGAATCGCTACTCGACGCTGAATTCGAATCCGAATCCGTCGCTAACTTCATGGACATGCGGGGGAATCACGATTGAGGGCGCCTCTCCTGGGCGTCTGGACACCGAAGGTGCCACTCTCGAGTGTAGGTGGCGCCCCTTGAGTCGTGAGTGCCGGCGGCACCCCTTTAGATCGGACAATATGCCTCCTTTAGACAGGAGATAACGACCCCAACTGTGCCTCACCCGAAAATACAAGTTTTCTGACCTGCCCGAGGTGTTCACTAAGACAAAATTGGTAAGGCTCAGCCTCCCTTGACTACCCCCCCCCCCCCCCCCTATTTCAAAAGCGCACCGAGAGCGCAATTTTACCCATATTTTTCACAGATAGTCGTACCAAGTATGCATTTTTATGCTGGGATTATATTTGCGTTTCTGTATTCTTTTTAAATAATAACTAAGGTCTTGCAAAAAAAGGTCTCTCAAAAGTGGCTGCTCCGGCCCCGCCGGGGCAACTTTGAAGTTGCCCCGGCCGCAGCCGGGGCTGCCCTATAGGATTCTCCACCCATGTACAAGGCAAACAAATTAGGCGAGAACCAAACAACATTATTTTAGTAAGGCAATAAATTAATCCCATCACCGAAATGACTAACTTTATCACCGTAAATGACTTAAAATCACCGATACGTCACAACATATTGAGGATTCTGGGCTTCGGCGATGGACTTCTTAAAAAATATGTAAACTGACTCCAAGGGTTAGGTGAGGTGAGGTGAGGTGAGGTGAGGTGAGGTGAGGTGAGGTGAGGTGAGGTGAGGTGAGGTGAGGTGAGGTGAGGTGAGGTGAGGTGAGGTGAGGTGAGGTGAGGTGAGGTGAGGTGAGGTGAGGTGAGGTGAGGTTAGGTTAGGTTAGGATAAAAGCTTGAGAAATAAATGGTGATGCTTTAACATGGAAGTCAATGAGAAAGTGGTCATTTCGGTGATTGATTAACCCTCGCCCTACGGGATCTTTTTCACCTTCATCCTACGGGGGGTGGCTGACAGGGCCCCCTGTTAACTTCCAAACCAAGCAACTTAGAGCAATACGGTAAGAACCAGCATGTTGCCTGTCATGAGAGGAATCTAACAGTATGCGATTTTTAGGTTTCAGGTCAACGGGTGACCTTCCAGGTCAAGTGAATAACCTCGGATTTACCACGTCCAGAACAGAAATTTTGTTCTGCAGAAAACATCAAAATTAGACATTGATAAATGTAAATAAAAGGCATGTTCCTGGACCAGTTTTGGCTCAGAAATACAAAAAGGTAATTATTTGTTCGTGTCTTGTCAAAAAAGTTAAAAAACGTTATTTTAAAAAATGACGTCATCGGTTTCTTACACTTAGAGAGCCATCACTCAGTCAAAAATAAAGATATTGCTTTTAAATTTGGTATGGGTATTTTTCATACTCAGTACTCTCACATATTATCCGGTTTTTCTAATATCTTTGAAAATTTTGATTTTGTGGGGATTTAAGAAAACAAAAATAGGGGTCAAAAACCCCAAATTTGTAAAATCTGAGATCGCCATTTTAAAGAGAATGCCATTTTGTATCTTTGGTTAATTGCGTTTGCAATTTGTTCAAAACTCTGTTTTCTACGATTTTGCAAATATTTCTCAATTTTGTTTACCAACATGATGTCATCAAAACATGAATATCTCCCAAACTGCTCAACCAATTTCAATTAAAGTTTTACAGTCTACGTATAATTGTTGTAAACTCAACTACTAAAAATGTCAGCAAGATGCATTGTATGTGTAAAAAGTTATTCAAGATAAACCTCGGGGGGGGGGGCTGTCAGGCCCCAACCCCCGTAGGGCGAGGGTTAATACCCTGCCTTTTAGGAATAATAAAAGACTAATGTAAAATTAGCAGCTGATTGATATTGCCCAATCTATAATTTTGAGGCCCGTCGCCTCAGAATTGCCTGAAACTTGACAGGTAGGTTCTCCTTGTCACGCTAAACACGAAAAACGTAAAATTATCCTGGAATACGGACTTTTAAAGTTATAACGTTTTAAGTTTTGAATGTCTGTCAGTTGAATATCTGGCTAACTTGACGCGGAAAGCCTCCAATTCTTGCGCAGTCGTTTCAAATAAAGGAAGACAGACATTCAAAACTTACAAAAATGTATAACTCTGAAAGTAGCCCGTGTTCCAGGCTAATCTTACGTTTTTCGTGTTCAGCGTGGCAAGGAGGGCCTACCTGCCAAGTTTCAGGCGATTCTGAGGCGACGAGACTCAAAACTGTAGATCTCTAAAACGGTATAACTCTGAAAGTATCCCGCGTTCCAGACTAATTTTAAGTTTTCGTGTTCAGCGTGGCAAGGAGGACGTACCTGCCAAGTGTCAGGACATTCTGAGGCTACGTGCCTCAAAATTATAGATTGATATTACTGGGCAATATTAATCTACTGCTAATTTGACGTAGCTTAATAAAAGAGACAAATATGACGCAGCTATGTCAAATATGTACATTGATTTTGCCCTTGTATATCGCTTTCAATATTTATGCTGTTTTCACTGGCGTTTTTGTTTGATTGATGTTGGATTAGGCTATTCTCTTTTAAAATGACTTTCACTGATGTGGCCCTCTACTTTTCAACACCATGACCAGGTATATCTTGTGAAAATAATGTTTGTCTGGCTAAAAATTGAAGGTTGTGGTAATGCTAAATTTAAACTCATTTGATTTGGGTCTATGATTATTTGTGGTCTTTTTCCAGCTCAGGATGATTGGTATGCCTTCACGTCTTTCACACACCAAAATATTTATAATATTGTTCAAGTTCTTCATTAAGTGTCAATTTCACAAACATATTTTAGCTCAAAATGTAATATAACTTTTGCCAACTGCGTAAGGGTACATTCTAATGTTAATGTGTGACCTATCCAGAACTAAGCCCAATATAAAATATGCTACACTCAATCTTGTTTTGCTCATGTTCTTATGTTAACACCTATAGATTGCCATTTTGTGGGTGTCTGAAATTGACAAAAATGTTACCCGTTTGTCAGTAAGCAGTGTTGTTTATGACCCAACTGAATATGACCCTACACCCCTGGGTACCTACATAGTCTTTCTCAGTAATTTTGGGATAACATGTACTACCTATTGTTGGATTTTTAATGTTATTTTATGACAAACTTTACTAACATTTTGAAGTTTGTCCTTTTCTGTGTTCATATATTTATTAATTGTTTTGTTATGATTGTTATTGAAAAATCCTTTGGTTTTGCGTACCATTTACAGTATTTATTTACTTGGGTAGGCATTCACTGGCAATGTTGGGGTTGTAATATTCATGATTGGGGTTGTAGTTTTTGAGGATGCAGTTGTAGCTACAACCCCAAAAGTATATAAAGTTCCGCATGTGACCGCAATCCGCATGTATGTAATAAGTAGATAGGTACTAGGTACAGTGTGCATTGTGCAGTAACAGGTAAGAGGCGGGACGCAGCTTCGTAAGTGTAATGTTACGTATAACAGGTAAGAGGCGGGACGCAGCTTCGTAAGTGTAAGAATTCGTATAACAGGTAAGAGGCGGGACGCAGCTTCGTAAGTGTAAGGATTCGTATAATAGGTAAGAGGAGGGACGCAGCTTCGTAAGTGTAAGGATTCGTATAACAAGTAAGAGAAGGGACGCAGCTTCGTAAGTGTAAGGATTCGCATAACAGGTAAGAGGCGGGACGCAGCTTCGTAAGTGTAAGGATTCGTATAACAAGTAAGAGGCGGGACGCAGCTTCGTAAGTGTAATGATTCGTATAACAGGTAAGAGGCGGGACGCAGCTTCGTAAGTGTAATGATTCGTATAACAGGTAAGAGGCGGGACGCATCTTCGTAAGTGTAAGGATTCGTATAACAGGTAAGAGGCGGGATGCAGCTTCGTAAGTGTAAGGATTCGTATAACAGGTAAGAGGCGGGACGCAGCTTCGTAAGTGTACGGATTCGTATAACAAGTAAGAGGCGGGACGCAGCTTCGTAAGTGTAATGATTCGTATAACAGGTAAGAGGCGGGACGCAGCTTCGTAAGTGTAATGATTCGTATAACAGGTAAGAGGCGGGACGCAGCTTCGTAAGTGTAATGATTCGTATAACAGGTAAGAGGCGGGACGCAGCTTCGTAAGTGTAAGGATTCGTATAACAGGTAAGAGGCGGGACGCAGCTTCGTAAGTGTAAGGATTCGTATAACAGGTAAGAGGCGGGACGCAGCTTCGTAAGTGTAATGATTCGTATAACAGGTAAGAGGCGGGACGCAGCTTCGTAAGTGTAAGGATTCGTATAACAGGTAAGAGGCGGGACGCAGCTTCGTAAGTGTAAGGATTCGTATAACAGGTAAGAGGCGGGACGCAGCTTCGTAAGTGTAATGATTCGTATAACAGGTAAGAGGCGGGACGCAGCTTCGTAAGTGTAAGGATTCGTATAACAGGTAAGAGGCAGGACGCAGCTTCGTAAGTGTAAGGATTCGTATAACAGGTAAGAGGCGGGACGCAGCTTCGTAAATGTAATGATTCGTATAACAGGTAAGAGGCGGGACGCAGCTTCGTAAGTGTAAGGATTCGTATAACAGGTAAGAGGCGGGACGCAGCTTCGTAAGTGTAAGGATTCGTATAACAGGTAAGAGGCGGGACGCAGCTTCGTAAGTGTAATGATTCGTATAACAGGTAAGAGGCGGGACGCAGCTTCGTAAGTGTAATGATTCGTATAACAGGTAAGAGGCGGGACGCAGTAATGCAGTCACTCAGTCTGAATTAACGACAAAAAGTGTCGACCGCAATCCGCATGTATGTAAGTAGGTAGGTATAGGTACAGTGTGCAGTGGCCTTTAGTGAAATTCGTGATCTGTGTGGCTTCACGTATTTCCTACGATGTGGTCAATAAGCAGATGCCAACCAGCCATTGACTTAAAGGCAGACGTTAAGGGAGTCGAGTGATTTTTGCAGCGCCATGCTGGCTGTGACAGCACGGACAGACGAATGTGCGATGGATCCAAAACAGGTCAAGAAGCTGTTTCCGCCCGGGCTCGAACCGGGGACCTTCCGCGTGTGAGGCGGACGTGATAACCACTACACTACGGAAACGCTGGTGGTTTCTGATTAGTCACGGTCAGAGCTGATCTAGCAGCCTAGACTTTCTCTGGTCGGGACCTCCCTGATAAAACATTATATTAGCCGTTTTCACGAAGGATTATTGCGCTGATTTTTTTCTTTCTCTAGAAATGTCCCTTATAATTTTGCAATATGTTGGTAAGAATAAAATATGCTGACAAAATTGTGGTTTGGTGCTAATCAGATAAGTATTGATAGAATCTTCCTGTTTTTTTGTTGTTGCAATTATGTCAACATATTTTCTGTATTTTCTGTATTTGTATTAAATCACCAACAGGCATGTGCCCAATTACAGGTGAAGTCAAATCAACAATCAGGTATACACATTACACATACAACTTCCCAACCGGAACAACCTTACATCGATGATGCGTCACATGGTGGGTCTCACAGTTGATGCATAAGCCGTTTGCATCTGCATCTGCATCTGCCGTTTCAGCTGCCCTAGCGTATCGTAAAAAATGTCGGAACTTGGCGAAAAACCTAGAAAATCGTTGACGATACGAGGAATGCGCACAAACAGTCCGGACGATACAGTTATCACTCTGGCGAATGGCACATCGAACAGTGATTTTGTCGCGATTCTAGTTTGCCTTGTTGGCGCATGGAGCTTGAAGCACTCCAGAAGGTGTGATGATGAGATCAAGCCTTTGAATAGTTTGCACACAAATATAACATCACACTGCGCACGCCGAGTTCCTAAATGAGATACATTGCATGCTGACAGCAGATCACGGTATGCGAAAGACGGTCCATCGAACGCCATATGACGCGCAAGCCACATCAAAAATGTATGCTGCACCCTCTCCACGCGAACGAGATGGCATCTGGCTGCACCACTCCATATGATTGAACAGTATTCCATAATCGACCGAACGTTGGCGTTATAAGCAGCCAGAGCCGCTTGCTTATCCAGCTTACACCGGGGGGAGGTCGGCTGGAATGTCCGAATGAGCAGACCTAGTGCTCGATTGGCTTTGGTGACGATTGAGTTCACATGATCTGCGAAGGTCAGCTTTTGGTCGAGAACGACACCCAAGTCTCGAATGGACTTGACGTTCTCCAGAGCTATGCCATCAATTGAGTACGATGATTGAATGAAGTCACGTTTCAGAGTAATTTTGAAAGATTTGCGTTTTGAAGCATTGAGTTTCAGTTTCCAGTCGGCCGCCCAGCGCGTCACTGCGTTTAGGTCCTGCTGAAGGACAAGGACATCCGTTTTCGACTTTATCTTATGAAACAATTTCAAATCGTCAGCAAAAAGCAAACAGTTGGTGGAGATGACGGTGGGCATGTCGTTCACGTGGAGAGAGAACAGGAGCGGAGAGATGTGCCCCCCTTCCGGTGTTCCGGACACAGCCGGAACCCAATCAGACACTTTTCCATTTAAAACTACCCTCTGCTTTCGCCTCCCCAGGTATGATGTCAGCCACCGCAGAGCGACGCCATCTATACCGTACATTTTCTCAAGTTTAAACAGCAACAAACGATGGTTAACACTCTGGAATGCACTCGCAAAATCGGTATATACAGTGTCAAGCTGGCACTTGTTTGAGATGGCCGTCCACCCGTGAGATAGAAAGGAAGCGAGGAAGCGATATTTTATTCTTACCAATATATAACAAAATTATGAGGCACATTTCTAGCCAAAAATCGTATGTAAAAGTTGTTTAGTTTTCAAAGCTTTTCAGAATCTTTCAGAAACTTTTCAGCGCAATAATCCTTCGTGAAAACGGCTAATATAATGTTTTATCAGGGAGGTCCCGAACAGAGAAAGTCTAGGCTGCTAGATCAGCTCTGACCGTGACTAATCAAACACCACACTGATAATTTTTTTTGACCCTTCAATGGCGAATTTACTCTTCTTTCTCGAGTCAGAATACCGTGTCAGAATGTCTGATTGGTCCTGGGGTCAGACGACGCGGTAAAATATGACTCGCTTCGCTTACTCTCAATTCGCGAGTACGCTGACTTCGAAAAGGCGGGTAAAATCAGTATATGTGGAAAATGCGAGTACGTTGACTCCGACCACGCGGGTCAGTTAACTCGGGAAAGTGGCTCTCCTCACGAACCCCTTTAACTAGAGTGCAGCGACCCCGACTATGTGGGTCATAATACGCGGCAAATGCGACTTCATTCTCGAACTCTTTAAAGAAGTGTATGCGAACTCCGATCTGGCGGGTCATAGACGGAATGCCTCGGAATTGTATCCGGTATTTGACTATTCTTCTGGGAGTCGGGTGATTCGCTATTATCTGAAGGTCGTGTGTTCGATTCCCAGTAACAGCCTGCACTGGTCCTACCTCGTCGGCTTGTAGGTGGCGGCGGGAACGTTAGTAGTTACACGAGTGGTCAGTGGATCAACCATAATGTGATAAAACATGTCACGCGTTTCTCAGCAAGACGACTGCAAAATACCAACAAGTATTAATTGATGTATTATCTGGATCTGAATCACCACCAACAGCAAGTCCGCGGCAACATGTCCGCACCAGAGCCGGCTGTCGCGAGCCAGCGGCACCATGTCCACACCAGCTCCGGCCTCCGCGAGTCCGCGGCAACATGTTCGCACCAGAGCCGGCCTCCGCGATTCCGCGGCACCATGTCCACACCAGGGCCGGCCGCCGCGAGTCAGTGACACCATGCCCGCACCAGCACCGGCCTCCGCGAGTAAACATCACCATGTCCACACCAGTAACGGCCTCCGCGAGTCAGTGGCACCATGTTCACACAAGCGCCGGCCTCCGCGAGTCAGTGACACCATGTCCACACCAGCGCCGGCCGCCGCGAATCCGCGACACCATGTCCACGCCAGCGCTGGCCTCCGCGAGTCAGCGGCACCGTGTCCGCGCCAGCCCCTACCTTCACTGGGTGAGAAGATCCACCACAGGTTTGAGTACGCGAGGTACCTTTACCACCTCCGTGTAGCCGAAGATACGGTTCATCAGGAAGTTTCCCAGATGCCCCTCTGGCCCACTGCACTTCTGGTTAAAAATCAGCACGACGGCGCCCCATAGGAGGAGGGAGCTTCTTGAACGGTCAGTGACTTCGAACAGCTCCCCCCCTCCACTTGTACCGCACCGTTCAGTATACGTGGCGCATCAGCGCTGGTGTCTGGACCCACGATGTTTCCGAAGTTGCAGCGGAACAGCCGCGTCAGCGCTTCAGCTGACTTTTCTGAAAGCATACACAGGGCTCGTCACAAATAGTAACCACACCAAACCTTGTATACCTAAAAATATACGAAATACTTCTGCGTGATACATTTTGTTTTTGTTTACTGCAGTTTGACCGGCGCCCGGCTGAACATTGTTATACCGTGTCACCGGTGGGAGAGCGAACCCCTGGCCGTTATGCCGTCCGTCGTTCAGGCGCGGCTGACTCCGGCGGTGACCTTTAATCGCCGCGGACTGGCACCACCAGTGTTGGATTTTTCGTTTCATGACCTGGTGCAGGAGAGTAAAAATCCATAGGTGGAGAGTACAATTTTCGTGTAGGAAAATTTATATTTTCATTTTTGAAAATTATTTTACTTCGAAAGTAAAATATCCTTATTTGTAATGGATATTAAATCCTTGTGAGGAAAATTGAACTGTATTTTAACTACACTGTCAGAAAGATCAGGTGAAAAGAGAGCAAATTTCCAGAAAAAAAATGAAGAGAGCAAAATTCTTTGGATCCAAAAAGTCCAGAAAATGGCAAACATGGCAAGGCTGGGAACCACAATAACATAATCGATTGAATGGGCTATCAGATGGCGAATACCGCTTGTCAATCGGATGCAGGATTCCAAAGATCGCGTTACTGTCGGCCGCTTATATGTGATAAAAATCCTGTATTCAGTGAGGACTCGCGAACACTTCACGCTCGCTCGTAACAATAGAGTTGCACTAAAGCACCATGTGTCAGTATCATCTACTCGGATAGCATGACAACTCTGAGGCTAGAATGTGTCTGAACACCAAATCGTTACCCTATCTGATTTATTTATAAGCTAAATGTCTAAAAACATTTGAGGCTCCATTCACACTCTGCATCACAAAGAACATCCTTTTGATTAATGGTAGTGGGACTCTTACATAAATAGGGTATCAGTATTAGGGTAATCCTACAGCAAAATCATTTTAAAAGCATTACAAAAATAATAATCCAGCATCACATTTATAATAAATGATCAGAACGTAATTTGATCATGATGACATGACTAGGCAGAAACATTGCTGATAAAACATAACTTCTATCAATATTGGTACAGATGGGTCCCAACTTTGTCACAGATACAATCATATACCAATGAAGGATCAGATTTTGTAGTCCCAAAATTTGTCGATTTGGGTGGGAAATGTCACCCAAATGTCAATAATTTTTCACTCTCACTTCCCTATTTTAGGAGTGAAATTTCCACTCCCAAATTATGAATTGTGATATTGATTCTGACATAAAAAGGTATTGGTATTGACTAAAAGTACTTGATTTCAACAAAAACTACTCTGCTTTTCATATTCAGAACAGAAATCAATATTGTACCATTTTGTACATAATTTTCCACTCTCATGGTCTTTTTTGGCTAGAATTTCCCTGACACCCAAGCAAAAATGAAAGTTTGGGACACTGGATTTTGTAATGGAGCACCACAATTGAAGCTGTTGTAGATGACGCTTGATGATCAACTGCTACCAAGCAGACCGGCAGCTGTGCATCCAGAGTGTAGGGCACATTGTTTACAGCTGAGTTTTGAAGGGGTTAGAGTGGTACTGGTACATATGGGTTCAAACTTATGCAAAATGCTTGTGTCTAAGAGTGTATTCAAAACCTGAAAGCATGTCCTGCGGAGGCACTCATTTGACCTCAGGTCAAAGAGTGCCTGCAAGGTCAAATATCGGGCATCGCATAACTTTTTCCCTAAAGCATCTATCAAAGTCGTTTCAACAGTTAAATATATAAAATATACATACTGCAACACACAACATTCAACATACCTTTTTGTTCAACATACTGCAAACAAAATTATGTAAGGTTACAATGTTGTATGACTGAAATCTGAATACCATTGATAATATTAAACACCTATATACCTATTATACCTCACCAGTAAAACGCCTTTTTGGGAAATGACTGAACGGGCGCACTCAGGTAAAGCTAAATTAAGTTGTATTAAATTGTTCATGATTTCCTTTTTCAAATCCGCCAAAAGGGAGTACATCCTGAGCGCTGCATGCTTCATCATATAAATTAATGCTTACATTAATAATGCCATTTTTGATCAAGAATGATTTTGGTTCATTTTGACATTTGCATGTGCCACGCGCTGTGGTACCACCCCTACAGGGTCCTAGGATTGCTTTGAAGACAGGGTGTGGAGTGGGAAATTCAGCAAAAAATAAGCATTAAGAGTGGAATATTCAGCCTAAAAAGACCATATGATGAGCTCAGCTTTGACAAAATTGACCCATCAGAATTGGCTGTTACAAATGATAATACTTTTCAACCTGTGGAGGAAAACGGGTTAGGAAAACAGGTTAGGAAAACGGGTTAGGAAAACGGGATAAGGCTTAAATTTAGGGAGTGGAAAATTCCCAGTAAAACTGGGGAAAGGAGTGGACAAATGTTATCCATAGGGTGTCATTTTCCACCCAAATTTTGCAATCCTAGGACACTGCACCCCTATCAGAACGCAACATACCAAAATCAACCAACAAGTGTCCTCTCTAAATTCTGTATATTGTAAGGTAAGGCAAGGTAAGGTGGAACACAGTAGTAACCAAACATATATTTCAGTCTGGTCCTGATCAGAGCTTTAGGCCTTTCATATATCAAAGTATACCTTCATATCCTCAATGGTTCTCACCTACTTATGCAGTGTATGCCTATGCTAATGTTCTTGGTAAAGAATATGCATGGACATTGGACATGGAACAGAAAAAGTTTGTATTATAATGTTTCCAAGCCCCAGCTAACCCTGCAACTCTTCATCCCATGTGATGTGAGTAATCCCAGGGGGGTGTCATCCCTTCAGCGGCCATAGGCTCGGTGAACCTCTCTGACGTCACAACCTTCGGCCAATGGGATGGCGCCACGTAGGGCTGTGACGGCTGCGGGAATTCAAGCGCACGGAACGGCTGCTCACGCAGAGAAGACTTCGTTGGCTGCTTAAAAATGTTATTGCAAGATGGCAGTTTGTGCTTGTCTGACAGTTGTCTTGTCTGATAGTTAATGACAGCTTAATTTACTTGTTTGCATTGACAATCATGCCGAAATGTGCAATGGCGCGGTGCACTTCAAGCATCAAGAAGCACTGTTCCGTGTCATTTTTTAATTATCCTGAAGACCAGAAGACTAGGGCAGAGTGGATTCGCGTTTATGCCAGAGAAGAATACTTTAAATTTAAACATGCAACCGTTTATGAAAATCATTTTAAAGAGTGACTTCACACCAACTTGCCTGCTAAAGCGATCCATGTGTATATCCTGTAGGATGTTCCTCGTTGACGGAGCGAGCCCACTATGCAGTTTTCCTCGAGGTAAGTGACATTCTTATATTTAAGTGTTTGAAAATGATGTTCATTATATAGTGGAAATAATACTAGCAATAGGAAATATATTGACAGTCGAGGTCAACATGCTAGGAATATATCGCAGAATAACTCGCGACACAATGTATGTTGCACTTCCCAGTAACAGGCACCAAATAGGCGTTTAATTGCATCAGCGTATGACATAAGGTTTGGTCACACACTTCAATGCCGAACCTCAAACACATTGCCGTTGTCACATTGTCACCAGCATCATCATTGTATTTACTTTCACTGTCTTATTGCTGCATACGTCAACCTAACATTTACTTATGTGCCAATACGCATAACGTAACATAGCAAACGCTGATCATTACCTCCACTCAAATTACATGTAATTCTTATCCTTTTCAGGGGGAGGGGGATAATATATTCATTTCCGTGAGTTTGCATGTAATTAGGTCCTGGAATACCTATACCCATCTGCAGCAGCTGTGCATACCTGCAGCTTATATTGTGCCGCAGCACATCACTTCAATGAGGGAAATATACCCTGCCGCTGCTGCCTTGTAGCTATACAATATATTTTTGGATCAGGGGTAGCGCCACGGGGGGGGGGGGGGGAGGGGCAGTCGCTCCCTGGTCGGGCAGGGGGGGGGGGGGCAAACATATTTTTGCCTCTATCATTTAACCCTCGCCCCGGTGGGGGGGGGGGGGGGTCATTTTGACCACCACCCCTGAGGTTTTACGGGAATAGCGGGAAAACAGCGGCTGGCAGCGCCGCCAAATTTGATACAGCTATTTGGGCATCACTTATCCACATTTTGTGAAAGTTTTGACGTCAGGTATTCTCAGGTCAGGTCACCAGGTCACCTCAAGTGACCTTACCTCCACAAATGTGTGTGGTCGTGAATATGCCAGTCTTTGTCCGAGAGATTTGAAATTTGCAGGATTTCATAAGATCATAAGTACATACAATTCGTTTATCTCGGATTTGTTGTATCAGTGACCTATGGTCAGGTCAATTTCCTGACCTGATAAGTGAATGGGAAAATATACAAATGCTTCCTATTCAGAGAATATGCGTTGGATGTGGCTAATTCTTTCAGAATCGTGTTATTTTAGCTCATTCTTCATAACCAAGGTGCAATTGTTGCTTCCTATTCAGATAATATGCATTGGATCTGGCCAATTCCTTCAGAATCGTGCTATTTTAGCTCATTCTTCATAACCCAGGTGCAATTGTTGCTCAGTCTGAGGTCATCAGCACTTTTTTGTGTGAATAACTCTTGATAGAATAAAGATAGAGACGTGCAGATGACACCACTGTATTGGTCTCGTAGAGTCACGTCGCCCCATAAGCAACATGACCCAACTGTGTCACCAAATGACACTGCCACTAAAACTAGATGACATTGATATCTTGTCCTAATTACTCTTTCCCTTTTAGCTAT
This sequence comes from Chirona hameri, assembly GCA_036785665.1. Taxonomy (NCBI): domain Eukaryota; kingdom Metazoa; phylum Arthropoda; class Thecostraca; order Balanomorpha; family Balanidae; genus Chirona; species Chirona hameri. The sequence goes on along the minus strand of JAXIVJ010004112.1, from coordinate 57,996 downwards.
ACCTACCCTATATACCCTTTCCCTTTTACCCTTACCATTTCCTAATTAATTGTTTCACACCTTTCTTGGAAGTTAATGTTTTCATGAAACCTGGTCAAGCTCTGATTGACAATTTCTGGCACCTACCATGACTTAAGCTTTTCACTTATTTCTTCCACACTTACTCAGCTGCAATCCCTGGGTTTCTTTGTCACCCATCCGAAAATACCTTCTGCTCTGCCGCCACTACCTAAGGGTGCCTTCATTTCCAGAGTACTCATTTCCAAAGTTAAGAACTATTCGTTTTACCCGGAGACATTAACCCATGACTACAGTTTGGTCTGGCCGGGCAACAATCACTTCGTAATAAATTATTGCACAGCATCAATTATTGCATTATTGCACTTCTGTTTATCATCTTGGTGACATAAAACGAGTAACATTTCTGGTGCATATTTCAGGTGGGGGCCACGGGCCAGCTGGATGCAGCCATGGAACAGGCAGAGGTTGAAGAGTCACATGCTGTAACGGCTGGTCCTCTTCCAGTCCACCCTGGTCATGAGAGCACAAACGCAGGACAACCGGCGAATTCAACAGCAGATAACAGGACCTTGCACAACCCCCAGATCGAGTCTCTGGCATTTGTAGCCGGCTATGTCACCTACAAATGCCGATACATTGATCCGACCCTAGGTCACCCAGCCTCTGAACTGCAAATGACCTCACGGGTTCCAGATGCATGGGTGCATGTTGTAAACAACATGTACCCATGCATGCCTTGCTTGTTCCATCCGAGCGCTGGATGGCCATGGTGGATACATTCGATGTTGTGTTCAGTGCTGTGATGGGATGCAGCGAAGGCTGTCAGACGGGCTGATCGTAAGACAGCTGATAACAGCTCTTCTGCACCAGGAACCGAACTTAAACGCGAAGATGGCCAGGAAGTTGGTAACAACACGCCTTTTCATTAGGTTGAAATGTCTCAACAAGGGTAAACTAGAAAACGCTTCGAGACGGCTCAGTCAAAATCAGTAGAATGCCATTGTCGCAGCACACGGCAGTGATGCCAAATCTCAGAAATCCGTCTGCACTGTGACTGGATGGTGGTGGATAGATCTTGTGGTGGAACTGCTGGTCATATGTGTGTGGTGATGGAAGGACTCCTAAGTCTTGTGGTGTCACTGCTGGTGATACGTGTACGGTGATGGGAGCACTCGGTCTTGTGGTGCCACTGCTGATGATATTGGTGCGGTAAAATGCCATGTTGGATTTGGATTGGATTGGGTGAACGCTCCTCGGCTTTTACGTTTTCTGACAAATATTTTTCGATCATACATTCGCTATCTGTGCAATGCTCTGGCTCGTCGCAAAGAACGTGTGTGCGCACGCACGCACACGGCATCCTTAAACACTAATTATTACCATCGGCTCTTAGACTCCTCCCCAAACTGCTGGTATTTAGACTAAAACCATGAAAGCGGCTTTTGCTAGACTTCCGGCCGATTTCAGTCGTTTTTTGGGCAAAGCCCCGATGGCCCTTGGTTTCACCCCTGGCATGCACAAGCGATCTTGAGATTAAGAGCTAGCCTCTGATCAAATACGTGATAATATATATCTACATCGTATCGTGTTTTTGTTGACCCTTAAATATGGATCATCACATCATCCTATCATCATCATCATAGTTACCATCCCCATCATCGTATATGTATTAGCTTTACTACATTCCCCTGAACTGAATTAAATGTGTTGATGTGCGTGTTGGTATCACAGCAAGTTGGAAAGGCGTGCTTATTTGCACCTGGAGGGCATGGTTAAGTTGAATCACGTGCCATCGATTTCATTTTTACCATAATTCGAATACGAACCTCTATGACGTCACGCTTAGCTAAAATCGCCGGACGGTGGTACCTAGTATCTATGGCCTTGAGTAATCCATTATACAATGCATTATACAATATGCCATTTGTCTCATGTGCGCCGGTTACGCAAGCACAGAATGTAAGCCAAGGAAAATGTTGTTTCACTGTTGAATTCATTTAATAGATCGTGTCACAGATAATCATGGTTCTAAACAGTTTCCGAAGTTACCCTTATATCATTTTCGAGAAGAAAAAAACGAACTTATAAATAAAATATTAAATAAAATAATTATTCGCGAATGGTGACATTCTGCTGTGGCTAACTAATTTTCTATGACGTCAATGGATGCTTTTAGCTTATGCAATTTAAGTTTATTTTAGTCTTATTATCAAGATAGGTAACAACCAAAGGTGTGATTTTAATGTATGCGTAGCACGACAAAATAGAATGTGTGAGGAAAAAATGATTGTCAAACCTTGCATGACGTCACGCAGAAGTTGGGCTTGGACACAATTTGTTCTACATTCTTGTGGCTGGCCGCCTGGGAAATGTCAAGGTTGATATAGATAAGGTTGCGCATTTAGTCATGTGATCAAAATGGGCACCAAAGTAAGGGATCTAAACCGAAGAAGAACATCTCAAGGCAAGTAGCACACCTATGCATGCACACTACATGCTAGTAACTGAAATGAAATAGATTATTTACAAATTCACCATTTTAGTCATATAAAATATTTTAAAATCTATAATTGATTGTATTTAGATAAAATGAAGAAGATTTATCAAACAGCATGTCATATGCAAAATAAAATATTGCATTCTTGAAATATTCGGATTGTTTTGACAACAAATATTAGGTAATATGTATTGCTTTGTAGATTTCCCAGCACAGGAAAGTAGAACCCTATGCTTTAATTCAGATTATGTTCATGATCGCTAACACTGACCTATTTGTTTCTCTCAAATGCATTTACATATGCAGGATTTTGCCAAACTTACATTTGGTCAATATTCAGTTATTTAATTGTAGAACTTAAATCTGTTTGGTACCTATTCAGTCAGTTTGGCTACCCTTCAATTGTATCGGTTTTGTCATGTTTTGAAAACAATTCTAAAAATGCATCATGTCATGTCAGACAGAACTATTTTGCCATCAGCATCATCAATGACTGGAATGGGCTCCCTGCTGCTGCTGTGCCTTCACCTTCCCTCAATATATTCAAGAGTAGGTTGGATACCCACTGGGAATCAATTTGGTACTACATTCCTGACATAGACTGAGATAGGACACAACTACAGAGCTTGGTAAGAGTGGGTCTTACAGGTCTTTGGGTCTTATATCCTGATGCAGTGTGGCCAAATTCAGAGAGTTAGGGGAAGGGATGCCAAAATTATGCAATGTTCCCAGATGAGATATCATGAAATGTGGGGTGTCTAGCTAAAACACATGAAAATTCTAGCCTAATAGTCATGTTTTTAGACCTGTACACCTCCTGCATCCCAAGATATGTGATCAAACAAGCAATTTAGGCATCATTCATTCCCCTAAATTTGTGAATTTGGCCACCATGTCCTGATGACCATAAAGACATAAAAGAAAAATGCAACAAAGAGCCTCTCAGGCCCATCCGAGGTTGCACCCCCCCCCCCCTCCCTCCACCAATCTCGCCCCCTTCAAATCAGCTTACTCTACCTGAGGAACTTATGCCTGAAACTGTCGTCCCTTTTGTTTCATTTTGTATTAAATATTACATAGTATGAGGCTGTGGTTTTGTTAACTCTATTTTACTCTACCTGTCTAAAAGCAGCCTAATCCCATGAGTATTTATGAACACAACATGTTTGTAAAGTATGTAAGCCCCCCTTCTCTGTTAAGTATGTATCTAATCTAATTTTGAAGGAAGCAAGTGTCCATAAGATAAGGTAGGGTAAGGTCATCACTAAACAGGATGATCAACTATTTGACTCCTATATGCTCCGCATTACGATCAGGAAAAATTATCCCAATGAAGAATGTCTGCCAAAATATGATTACCATCAGTCACACCTTAACATGTGCTGTAGGTACATTTGGTATTAGTTCAGTAATTCCCCTCCCCAGTTTATGGTGTTCTTTAGGTCCCTAATGGAAGAAGAATAGTCAGCTGACAGTAACATTACAACATATTGAAAAGTGGTATTGAAAGAAAAAGCAATATCTTTGACTGTCTACAAGATAGTCTGGGGGAGGGGTACAGGGGACAGCCCCCCTTCGGCCCCCTGTAGGTTCTGCAGTGCAGCGAACAGAGCGTTCTAAACATAGGTCCCTGTGACTGTAATTGCTGTAAAGGTTAGGTCATGTTTGATCATGTATCGTTTTTGGTGACGTCATAGCTTTGGTATTACTGGTACACGTTCCTGTCTGTCATAATAATACTCTTTTTTATATTAGGGACCTCAAGAACACCATTAACCAGGGAGGTGAATGACTGAACTATTACCAAATTTTTGCCATGTTCCTATACTCCTGCCTCGTCATTCTGTAACTTACCACCAGTGCCACTTCTTGTTCTATCTGTAGTTCTGAACCAATGGAAGCCCAGTTGAACCCAGGCTGTTGTCATTCCAGTGGCGGATCCAGGGGGGGGGGCGTAGGGGCTGAAGCCCCCTGCCTTAGAAAACGGCGCCATTTTTGTATAGGACTGCCCGGCGCCGAAGGCGCCGTAGCGTTTTCGGGAGGCCGCCAGGGCGCCCTTGCGTCTACCAACAGCATCGTAGCACTCTTGGAAGGCACCCTGGCACCCTCATAAGACATCTTGCCGCCCTCACAACGCATTATGCCGCCCTCGGAAGGTACATCGCCGCCCTCGGAGGGCATTATGCCGCCCTCGGAAGGCACCATGCCGCCCCCGTCACCGAGGAAATATGCCGCCCTCAGGCCTGAAGCCCCCTGCCTTAGAAAATCCTGGATCCGCCCCTGTGTCATTCCAATAAGCTGTTCAATAAATTCCCCCAGTGGAGTCACAGCGACATTACTTTTTGGATCCCTGTGAGTTTTCTTGTCATTTATATGAGACTTGATACTGTCTAACATACATTATTGATGATGTACTTTACATGTATGTCACTTACAAAGTAGTGTTCCATATATTTAGCTTGCTATGCCAGATACTAAGTATGCCCTCAGTAACGTCATGGAAGATACTGTGCAGCAATGGCGGTTCTACCTCTAGTGTGATAGGTAGGTACTTTGTGACAAACCCAATTCCAATGGCACAGCTTATTAAAATGGGTAGATTTTCAGAAAATTGGTGTGGCATATTGAGTCATATTAGAGAGTTTACAAATGGATGGCTGGCTAATGTTAAAATGCCATCAAATCTGGCCAAAGTTGGTGGAGCAAACTAAAAGTTTGTGGGGCTATGACCGCATCAACTGAAGATGGAACTCCACCAAACGGTTATCAACACATCACGTCACATGACAAATGCAGCATTTTGTACAACTCCATATCAATCAGACAATATATACATATTAACTCACCTCAACCTTCAGTGTTTCTAGCGAACGTCACATCACATCACACAGCCATGCAACAGTCAGGAGCCGTATGCGGCGAAAGTATACGCGAGCCATGCGACTCAGTTTCAACCGCAGCAGAAATGGGCGGGAAACAACATAACCAGCTGATTTTACCCGATTTTACCGGGTTGCTTAATGCTGCAAGCACCTCCCAAGATTGAGGGGTCAAAATAATCGCCGCAAAATAGTGCACCGCCCCAATGCGTGCTGATGACCCTGATAATGCTAGTCGTATTACTCTGCATTTAGCGCAGAGTCGTCGATCCTTTTAATTCAGCATTCGCTGACTCGAAAAAGAAGTGACTCCCGTTTTGACCACTTTCGTAACTCGCCTTTGTCGAGTAGCTTGAGTCGCAAAAGTTTGAGGAGTAGAAATTTGTATCAGTGCACCAGCGTTTCTGTAGTGTAGTGGTTATCACGTCCTCCTCACACGCGGAAGGTCCCCGGTTCGAGCCCGGACGAAAACAGCATCTTGTCCTGTTTTCGATCCATCGCACATTCGTCTGTCCGTGCTGTCACAGCCAGCATGGCGCTGCAAAAATCACTCGACCCCCTTGACGTCTGCCTTTAAGTCAAGGAAAAACGGGAAAATTTCGCGCCGCTTCGCGGCATGACACAAGTTTCGCAATGGCATATACAAATTTGGAAAATGGGAACATTAATTCCATTAAATGTCTGGCAAAGGCTCTCCTTGGCGGTAATTGCTGGCCCCAGGGCAATTTCGCTTCATAAAATATTAACTCTAAAGCGGGCTACATGTTTAGGTATTTTGCCGAGTTCCGAAAAAGGCGGCACGAACTCTTCGTAAGTGTAAGTATTCGTATAACAGGTAAGTGGCAGGACGCAGCTTTGTAAGTGTTAGGATTCGTATAACAGGTAAGAGGGGGGACGCAGCTTCGTAAGTTTTCTTGGGGGCTTAAACAGGGTTCGGACGTGTTTCAAGACCTCCTGAACATGGCTTGATATCTTTGAATCTAGAGCGAGTGTATAAAGTATCTCTTAACGTATTTTGAAGAATTTTATGCAAGTGCCCAAATTTTCATCTTAGAATCCATTACCATAATTAAGATAATGGGTGTTAAAAAGTGAGTAATTTTCCATTTTTTTATATTTTTCCATTTTGTTCCGTGAAGCCGGGATCAGAAAACGGCGATTGATTTTTGTCATAAAACGCGCACCAAAATCTCAGTTGCACCGCTGATAGTGGTTTACGTAAAACAACATCACTGAAAATAATGACGACCAGCAAGATTGCATTTGCATCAGCCGAGCCGAACTCAACGCGATTGTCGAAACGGCTTGCCCAAAAGGCGGTGCAGAAGGCGGCAGAGCAAATAAAAAAACGGCAGGGCAAGCCGTTTCGACAATCGCGTTGAGTTCGGCTCGGCTGATGCAAATGCAATCTTGCTGGTCGTCATTATTTTCAGTGATGTTGTTTTACGTAAACCACTATCAGCGGTGCAACTGAGATTTTGGCGCGCGTTTTATGACAAAAATCAATCGCCGTTTTCTGATCCCGGCTTCACGGAACAAAATGGAAAAATATAAAAAAATGGAAAATTACTCACTTTTTAACACCCATTATCTTAATTATGGTAATGGATTCTAAGATGAAAATTTGGGCACTTGCATACAATTCTTCAAAATACGTTAAGAGATACTTTATACACTACTACTCGCTCTAGATTCAAAGATATCAAGCCATGTTCAGGAGGTCTTGAAACACGTCCGAACCCTGTTTAAGCCCCCAAGAAAACTTACGAAGCTGCGTCCCCCCTCTTACCTGTTATACGAATCCTAACACTTACAAAGCTGCGTCCCGCCTCTTACCTGTTATACGAATACTTACACTTACGAAGAGTTCGTGCCGCCTTTTTCGGAACTCGGCAAAATACCTAAACATGTAGCCCGCTTTAGAGTTAATATTTTATGAAGAGAAATTGCCCTGGGGCCAGCAATTACCGCCAAGGAGAGCCTTTGCCAGACATTTAATGGAATTAATGTTCCCATTTTCCAAATTTGTATATGCCATTGCGAAACTTGTGTCACGCCGCGAAGCGGCGCGAAATTTTCCCGTTTTTTCTTGACTTAAAGGCAGACGTCAAGGGGGTCGAGTGATGTTTGCAGCGCCATGCTGGCTGTGACAGCACGGACAGACGAATGTGCGATGGATCGAAAACAGGACAAGAAAATGTTTCCGACCGGGCTCGAACCGGGGACCTTCCGCGTGTGAGGCGGACGTGACAACCACTAAACTACGGAAACGATGATGGTCATCGGTCAGTCCCGGTCAGAGCTGATCTAGCAGCCTAGACTTTCTCTGGTCGGGACCTCCGTGATAAAACATTATATTAGCCGTTTTCACGAAGAATTATTGCGCTGAAAAGTTTCTGAAAGATTCTGAAAAGTTTTGAAAACTAAACAACTTTTACACACGATTTTTGGCTAGAAATGTCCCTCATAATTTTGTTATATATTGGTAAGAATAAAATATCGCTTCCTCGCTTCCTTTCTATCGCACGGGTGGACGGCTATCTCAAACAAGTGCCAGCTTGACACTGTATATACCGATTTTGCGAGTGCATTCCAGAGTGTTAACCATCGTTTGTTGCTGTATAAACTTGAGAAAATGTACGGTATAGATGGCGTCGCTCTGCGGTGGCTGACATCATACCTGGGGAGGCGAAAGCAGAGGGTAGTTTTAAATGGAAAAGTGTCTGATTGGGTTCCGGCTGTGTTCGGAACACCGGAAGGGGGGCACATCTCTCCGCTCCTGTTCTCTCTCTACGTGAACGACCTGCCCACCGTCATCTCCGCCAACTGTTTGCTTTTTGCTGACGATTTGAAATTGTTTCATGAGATAAAGTCGAAAACGGATGTCCTTGTCCTCCAGCAGGACCTAAACGCAGTGACGCGCTGGGCGGCCGACTGGAAACTGAAACTCAATGCTTCAAAATGCAAATCTTTCAAAATTACTCTGAAACGTGACTTCATTCAATCATCGTACTCAATTGATGGCATAGCTCTGGAGAACGTCAAGTCCATTCGAGACTTGGGTGTCGTTCTCGACCAAAAGCTGACCTTCGCAGAACATGTGAACTCAATCGTCACCAAAGCCAATCGAGCACTAGGTCTGCTCATTCGGACATTCCAGTCGGCCTCCCCCCGGTGTAAGCTGGATAAGCAAGCGGCTCTGGCTGCTTATAACGCCAACGTTCGGTCGATTATTTAATACTGTTCAATCATATGGAATGGTGCAGCCAGATGCCATCTCGTTCGCGTGGAGAGGGTGCAGCATAAATTTGTGATGTGGCTTGCGCGTCATATGGATATGGCGTTCGATGGACCGTCTTTCGCATACTGTGCTCTGCTGTCAGCATGCAATGTATCTCATTTAGGAACTCGGCGTGCGCAGTGTGATGTTCTATTTTTGTGCAAACTATTCAAAGGCTTGATCTCATCATCACACCTTCTGGAGTGCTTCAAGCTCCATGCGCCAACAAGGCAAACTAGAATCGCGACAAGATCACTGTTCGATGTGCCATTCGCCAGAGTGATAACTGTATCGTCCGGACTGTGTGTGCGCATTCCTCGTATCGTCAACGATTTTCTAGGTTTTTCGCCAAGTTCCGACATTTTTTACGATACGCTAGGGCAGCTGACGCTTCAGATCTTGGCTTATGCATCAACTGTGAGACCCACCATGTGACGCATCATCGATGTAAGGTTGTTCCGGTTGGGAAGTTGTATGTGCAATGTGCATACCTGATTGTTGATTTGACTTCACCTGTAATTGGGCACATGCCTGTTGGTGATTGAATACAAATACAGAAAATACAGAAAATATGTTGAAATAATTGCAACAACAACAAAAACGGGAAGATTCTATCAATACTTATCTGATTAGCACCAAACCACAATTTTGTCAGCATATTTTATTCTGACCAACATATTGCAAAATTATAAGGGACATTTCTAGCACCAAAAAAAATTAGCGCAATAATCCTTCGTGAAAACGGCTAATATAATGTTTTATCAGGGAGGTCACGACCAGAGAAAGTCTAGGCTGCTAGATCAGCTCTGACCGTGACTAATCAGATACCACCAGCGTTTCCGTAGTGTAGTGGTTATCACGTCCGCCTCACACGCGGAAGGTCCCCGGTTCGAGCCCGGGCGGAAACAGCTTCTTGACCTGTTTTGGATCCATCGCACATTCGTCTGTCCGTGCTGTCACAGCCAGCATGGTGCTGCAAAAATCACTCGACTCTCTTGACGTCTGCCTTTAAGTCAATGGCTGGTTGGCATCTGCTTATTGACCACATCGTAGGAAATACGTGAAGCCACACAGATCACCAATTTCACTAAAGGTCACTGCACAATGCACACTGTACATAGTACCTATCTACTTACATACATGCAGATTGCGGTCGACACTTTTTGTCGTTAATTCAGATTGAGTGACTGCATTACTGCGTCCCGCCTCTTACCTGTTATACGAATCATTACACTTACGAAGCTGCGTCCCGCCTCTTACCTGTTATACGAATCATTACACTTACGAAGCTGCGTCCCGCCTCTTACCTGTTATACGAATCCTTACACTTACGAAGCTGCGTCCCGCCTCTTACCTGTTATACGAATCCTTACACTTACGAAGCTGCGTCCCGCCTCTTACCTGTTATACGAATCCTTACACTTACGAAGCTGCGTCCCGCCTCTTACCTGTTATACGTATCCTTACACTTACGAAGCTGCGTCCCGCCTCTTACCTGTTATACGAATCCTTACACTTACGAAGCTGCGTCCCGCCTCTTACCTGTTATACGAATCCTTACACTTACGAAGCTGCATCCCGCCTCTTACCTGTTATACGAATCCTTACACTTACGAAGCTGCGTCCCGCCTCTTACCTGTTATACGTATCCTTACACTTACGAAGCTGCGTCCCGCCTCTTACCTGTTATACGAATCCTTACACTTACGAAGCTGCGTCCCGCCTCTTACCTGTTATACGTATCCTTACACTTACGAAGCTGCGTCCCGCCTCTTACCTGTTATACGAATCCTTACACTTACGAAGCTGCGTCCCGCCTCTTACCTGTTATACGAATCATTACACTTACGAAGCTGCGTTCCGCCTCTTACCTGTTATACGAATCATTACACTTACGAAGCTGCGTCCCGCCTCTTACCTGTTATACGAATACTTACACTTACGAAGCTGCGTCCCGCCTCTTACCTGTTATACGAATCATTACACTTACGAAGCTGCGTCCCGCCTCTTACCTGTTATACGAATACTTACACTTACGAAGCTGCGTCCCGCCTCTTACCTGTTATACGAATCATTACACTTACGAAGCTGCGTCCCGCCTCTTACCTGTTATACGAATCATTACACTTACGAAGCTGCGTCCCGCCTCTTACCTGTTATACGAATCATTACACTTACGAAGCTGCGTCCCGCCTCTTACCTGTTATACGAATCATTACACTTACGAAGCTGCGTCCCGCCTCTTACCTGTTATACGAATCCTTACACTTACGAAGCTGAGTCCCGCCTTTTACCTGTTATACGAATCCTTACACTTACGAAGCTGCGTCCCGCCTCTTACCTGTTATACGAATCCTTACACTTACGAAGCTGCGTCCCGCCTCTTACCTGTTATACGAATCATTACACTTACGAAGCTGCGTCCCGCCTCTTACCTGTTATACGTATCCTTACACTTACGAAGCTGCGTCCCGCCTCTTACCTGTTATACGAATACTTACACTTACGAAGCTGCGTCCCGCCTCTTACCTGTTATACGAATCCTTAAACTTACGAAGCTGCGTCCCGCCTCTTACCTGTTATACGAATCCTTACACTTACGAAGCTGCGTCCCGCCTTTTACCTGTAATACGAATCCTTACAGTTACGAAGCTGCGTCCCGCCTCTTACCTGTTATACGAATCCTTACACTTACGAAGCTGCGTCCCGCCTTTTACCTGTTATACGTATCCTTACACTTACGAAGCTGCGTCCCGCCTCTTACCTGTTATACGAATCCTTACACTTACGAAGCTGAGTCCCGCCTCTTACCTGTTATACGAATTCTTACACTTACGAAGCAGCGTCCCGCCTCTTACCTGTTATACGAATCCTTACACTTACGAAGCTGCGTCCCGCCTTTTACCTGTTATACGTATCCTTACACTTACGAAGCTGCGTCCCGCCTTTTACCTGTTATACGAATCCTCACACTTACGAAGCTGCGTCCCGCCTCTTACCTGTTTTACGAATCCTTACACTTACGAAGCTGAGTCCCGCCTCTTACCTGTTATACGAATCCTTACACTTACGAAGCTGAGTCCCGCCTCTTACCTGTTATACGAATCCTCACACTTACGAAGCTGCGTCCCGCCTCTTACCTGTTATAAGAATCCTTACTCTTACGAAGCTGAGTCCCGCCTCTTACCTGTTATGCGAATCCTTACACTTACGAAGCTGCGTCCCGCCTCTTACCTGTTATACGAATCCTTACACTTACGAAGCTGAGTCCCGCCTCTTACCTGTTATACGTATCCTTACTCTTACGAAGCAGCGTCCCGCCTCTTGCCTGTTATACGAATCCTTACACTTACGAAGCTGAGTCCCGCCTCTTACCTGTTATACGTATCCTTACACTTACGAAGCTGCGTCCCGCCTCTAACCTATTATGCGAATCCTTACACTTACGAAGCTGCGTCCCGCCTCTTACCTGTTATACGAATCCTTACACTTACGAAGCTGCGTCCCGCCTATTACCTGTTATACGAATTCTTACACTTACGAAGCTGCGTCCCGCCTCTTACCTGTTATACGAATACTCATGGGCCCGGGAATGATTTTAAAGTTGGGGGGGGGGCGAAACTTTTTTCTTTTTTTGGCGCCATCTTCTCACTCTTGGTGCACCTTTTTGCTCTCAAATTTTCCTCATTGGAAAACCGAAACGTTTCGAAAGCTCATAAAAAAAACTGAAACTATTTTAACATGTTTTGGTTCAGGTCAATATTGAGGTCACCAGAGGTCACAAAAGGTCAGATTTTCCAGTTTTAGGACGGTTCTCCAGAAACCTCCAAATATATCGGGAACTATGATAGCTAGGAACAAACGGAAGGAAGCAATCGAAAGCTCTTGGAATAATAAATCATATCGTGTCATGAAATATTACCTCAGATCAATAGTTGAGGCTCCAGAGGTCATCAAATATCTAAATAGCTATTGTTTGGCAAAACGTTCGGAAATAATTGTTTACCTAATAAAGATACGACAATAATTTTGACGCCATCATGTTTGTCTCGTCGAGGCGCTTCGAATCATATTAATTTAGACCAGTTTAGGTCAACTTAGAAATTTGACCTCAGGTCAAGATCAAGTGGCGACCCAAGTAGGTCATGTTGCATATTGGGAGACGTTTCTCGACGAGACAAACACATTGATGCCGATTTCACTTCTTTATCTTCATTCTATCTAGAGTTATTGACACAAAAAGTGTTGGTGACTTCTGCTGCCCTCGGCTGATCCTGTAGGGGTCACTGAACAAAAATGTAACCCGGATCATGAATATGACATGAATAGCCTATGATAACATGATCCATAAGGAATTGGACTGATATCATGCGTATCCCCGGAAAACGAAACATTTTAATATTTACCATTGCATTATAATGGGAGGTCACGAAAATAATCTGACCGGTGACCTTAAGTCACCGATATACAAGATCTTAGATATTCGAATTGTATGTATCTATGTCCTGATAAAATCCTGTAAATTTGAAACCAATCGGTCACACACTGTGGCTGTGGTACGACCGCAAACTTATTTGGAGGTGTGGTCACGTGCCCTGACCTGAGATGACCTGTGCTCAAGAATTGCACACAATGTGGGTAATTAGTGCCCGAGCAGGTGGGCCAAAAAAGACGGCTGAAACGGCGGCGCTGTGCGCCGTACGCCTTTTTTGAAACGGCAAAAACGGCGCGCCGCCGTTTTTTCGCTATCCTCGAAAAAATTTAGGGGTGGGGGGGGGGGCGTCTAAACGCCTCACCCCGACACGGCGCGGGTTACCATAGAAAGCAAAATTATGTAAAAGTGGGGGTCATGCCAACCCCCCCCCCCCACCCCCGTTTCCTACTATGAACCGTATGCCTTTGTAAACCCGCATGTCGTCTGATAAAATACTCGTACCTAACGCCTGACGTTTGTTTTCTTGAAGAATCCCGCGAGTGTGGGCTGCACCGATCGCTTCATCACCGTATCACGGTAACCTACGACATTTACGATAACTCTTGCTTGCAATTGCCGCCCCGTCAGCAGACAGAGAGGACAGCTAGAGGGCCGCACGGCAGTTTCACCGCATCCGTAACGTTGACGTGGGATAAACTTATAAACAAAATTCAGCAGATGTTTATCGCCGTCAGTGCGTTATTTTAACGACGACGCACCAAGCAGACAACTGCTACCAAATGTACTGCTACCAAAGTTTTCCATTATATCTCATAGGACACAATGGAAAAAGGAAAAGGAAGGAAAAGAAAGGTATACGATACTGCTATAAAGTCAAAGCTATATAATAATAATACTTATTACATGCTATAAAAGAAAACGGAAAAAATGAAAGTGACTTTCATATTTATAAAACTTTAAATAAATACAAAATATACAATAATAAATAATAATTTTATATAAGAGGCTTTCATATTTTATATAACTTTTTGTGAAGAAAATTGAAAGAGCTCATTTTTAGGGAAACTCACCAAAGTTGGGGGGCGCCGCCCCCCCCCCCCGGTCCAGATGTTGGGGGGGGGGGGGCAAGCGCCCCCGCTGCCCCCCCTGTTCCCGGGCCCCTGCGAATACTTACACTTACGAAGCTGCGTCCCGCCTCTTACCTGTTATACGAATCCTTACACTTACGAAGCTGCGTCCCTCCTCTTACCTGTTATACGAATCCTTACACTTACGAAGCTGCGTCCCGCCTCTTACCTGTTATACGAAACCTTACACTTACGAAGCTGCGTCCCGCCTCTTACCTGTTATACGAATTCTTACACTTACGAAGCTGCGTCCCGCCTCTTACCTATTATACGAATCCATACACTTACGAAGCTGCGTCCCGCCTCTTACCTGTTATACGAATCCTTACACTTAAGAAGCTGCGTCCCGCCTCTTACCTGTTATACGAATCCTTACACTTACGAAGTTGTGTCCCGCCTCTTACCTGGTATACGAATCCTTACACTTACGAAGCTGCGTCCCGCCTCTTACCTATTATACGAATCCGTACACTTACGAAGCTGCGTCCCGCCACTTACCTGTTATACCAATCCTTACACTTACGAAGCTGCGTCTCGCCTCTTACCTGTTATACGAATCCTTACACTTACGAAGCTGCGTCCCGCCTCTTACCTGTTATACCAATCCTTACACTTACGAAGCTGCGTCTCGCCTCTTACCTGTTATACGAATCCTTACACTTACGAAGCTGCGTCCCGCCTCTTACCTGTTATACCAATCCTTACACTTACGAAGCTGCGTCCCGCCTCTTACCTGTTATTCGAATACTTACACTTACGAAGCTGCGTCCCGCCTCTTACCTGTTATACGAATCCTTACACTTACGAAGCTGCGTCCCGCCTCTTACCTGTTATACCAATCCTTACACTTACGAAGCTGCGTCCCGCCTCTTACCTATTATACGAATCATTACACTTACGAAGCTGCGTCCCGCCTCTTGCCTGTTATACGATTCATTACACTTACGAAGCTGCGTCCCGCCTTTTACCTATTATACGAATCCTTACACTTACGAAGCTGCGTCCCGCCTCTTACCTTGTATACGAATCCTTACACTTACGAAGCTGCGTCCCGCCTCTTACCTGTTATACGAATACTTACACTTACGAAGAGTTCGTGTCGCCTTTTTCGGAACTGGGCAAAATACCTAAACATGTAGCCCGCTTTAGAGTTAATATTTTATGAAGAGAAATTGCCCTGGGGCCAGCAATTACCGCCAAGGAGAGCCTTTGCCAGACATTTAATGGAATTAATGTTCCCATTTTCCAAATTTGTATATGCAATTGCGAAACTTGTGTCATGCCGCGAAGCGGCGCGAAATTTTCCCGTTTTTTTTTAACTTAAAGGCAGACGTCAAGGGAGTCGAGTGATTTTTGCAGCGCCTTGCTGGCTGTGACAGCACGGACAGACGAATGTGCGATGGATCGAAAACAGTACAAGAAAATGTTTCCGCCCGGGCTCGAACCGGGGACCTTCCGCGTGTGAGGCGGACGTGATAACCACTACACTACGGAAACACTGGTGGTTCTTGATTAGTCACGGTCAGAGCTGTTCTAGCAGCCTAGACTTTCTCTGGTCGGGACCTCCCTGATAAAACATTATATTAGCCGTTTTCACGAAGGATTATTGCGCTGAAAAGTTTCTGAAAGATTCTGAAAAGTTTTGAAAACTAAACAACTTTTACATACGAGTTTTGGCTAGAAATGTCCCTCATAATTTTGTTATATATTGGTAAGAATAAAATATGTTGACATAATTGCAACAACAACAAAAAAACAGGAAGATTCTATCAATACTTATCTGATTAGTAGCTGAACATGAATGCATGCTCTTCGCCATTATCAACATGTGGTATGTTTGCTAACTCTGTATGTTTCGTTATTGCAGAGAGTTGCCTCATTCAATAAACCAGATATGAAGAAAGTGATTGGTTTAGAAATGCCTACTCAGCTATGAGGCAACTCTCAAGATATTTGTGAACTTGTGATCAAGGCCGTAACGTCCTTTGGCAGCCATGGCTTCCCCTGCTCCACCTGCACAATCTGCTGTCCAGTTGCAGTGCCCTTGGCCCAACTGTGAGTACCAGACTCCTGAGCTTGAGGGGTGCGTCGCAATTCAGCTGCTACAGATGCACCAAGCGGCCACACACCCCATCTCTGCTGCTGCCCCACCTGAAAAGGCCAAACTGCCCACGTTTGAAGTATCCGCAGATGGTGCTGTCACAATAACTGCACTGGGGGTCTTCAAGCAGCAAATCGCGACATACAAACGGAGGGCTGGTATCTCTGGAGATGACCCTGACACCATGCTCCAGGCACTGCCTCCACCTGCGTACAGCCTCATGTACGCCCGGTTTGGTGCCACACTGACCACGTTGAGCGAGTCCCAACTCCTCACACACATCTCTGACCTAATGGTACGCACAGAAAACCGCCTGGCCCACATACTGAAGCTTCTGCGCCTGAAACAAGACCCTGGTCAGCCTGTGGCCCAGTTTGCAGCCAAGCTGCGTGAGGTGGCCCGCCAGTGTGAACTGTTGGTCGCATGCAGTTGTGATCGCCAGGTCAGCTTTGTGGAGGAAATGGTGCTATTTCAGTTCCTCTCTGGCTTGAGCGATGCAGAGGTACAGTCGGAGCTGCTGACCCACACTCCCCTCACCCTCGCCGCCGCCGAGCAATACGCTGTGACGAAGGAGACGGCCAAGCGCAGTCAGCAGGCGATGCAGAGCGAGGAGCTGGGGCGCATCCGCTCCTCCTACCAGAAGATGAAGCTCGCTGGATCCCGCGCCAGTGCCCCAGCAGCACCGTCCAGTGGCCAAGTGGCCAACGAGCTCTGCCGCAACTGCGGTGAGGCCGCTCACACCCACCGCCAGCAGTGTAAGGCGTTCCACCACATGTGCACGTGTGGCCGCCGTGGCCACCTGCCAGCCCTCTGCCGAAGCAAGGACCGGCCCCGGCAGCCCGCCCGCCGGGAGGCGACGGAGGAGATCGGCGCCACTCTCTTGGAGCTGAGCTCCAAGTTCGTCCTGGTGCCAGACCGCGGCTCCATCGCAGAAGCTGGCTCGAAGTCCAACCGCCTGCCTGTTCAGGTACAGGCTGATGTAGCCAGCCTACCCCAGGCCAGCCGCACCCGCAGCACCGTGCAAGTCCCGCCTCCAGTCATGTGCGTGGCCATCGCTGACACGGGTGCCACGGTAACCTGCTGTGGTCCAAGCACTCTCAGCGCACTGGGGGTGGAGCGTTCGTCACTGATGCCTTCGGACATCGCTCTCTCCGCCGCTAACCGCGCGCAGCTGACTGTTTGGGGTGCTCTCCCGGTAACCATCCAGGTTAGTTCTGGGAATCGAACGGCGTCCACGCTGGAAGTTATGTATGTCGCAGAGGAACTATCGGGCATGTACCTTTCTGCACGTGCCCTTCAGGCACTGGGCTCGATCTCGGCGGAGTTCCCCTACCCGCCCTCCGGTACTGCGGGGACCGTCTCCGCCCTCGACACCACGCAGTCTGCTCCTGTCGGAACCAGCCTGGCCCTTTGTGGCTGCCCTCGCCTTACTCCGGCCCCCGACCCTCCCCCCGTCCCAGAGGGCCTCACTGACGCGGACATCCCTGCCCTGAAGCAGCTGCTTCTGGACCATTATGCATCATCTACGTTTAACACTTGCTGCCACCAACCCCTTCCCCTTATGCACGGACCGCCCTTGGAATTCGCCCGAAAACCTGGCACAGTCCCGCACGCCGTCTACACACCGGCGGTCGTCCCGCTTCACTGGGAGGAGAATGTCCGCCGCGACCTGGACCGAGACATCGCCATGGGGGTGTTGGAAAGGGTGGACGTCAACGAACCAGTCACATGGTGCTCACGGATGGTGGTGACCCGGAAACACAACGGCGAACCCCGCCGAACCATAAACTTCCAGTCCCTCAACGAGGCCAGCATCCGCCAGACCCACCCAACCATGCCTCCCTTCCAGAAAGTGATGTCCATCCCCGCCGCTCAGTGGAAAACCACCACCGATGCCTTCAACGGCTATCACTCTGTCGCCATACGCGAATCGGACAGACACTTGACGACCTTCCTGACACCTTGGGGCAGGTATCGCTACAAAACTGTTCCTCAGGGGTACAAGGTCTCGGGAGACGCCTACACGCACCGGTTTGATCGTGTCACTCTGAACGTGAAATCTTGTGATCGAGTGGTCGACGACTCCATCTGTATCAGCCCACCATCCGAGACATGTTCCAGCACACGGCTGAGTATCTGACGCTCTGTGGCAAGAACGGCATCCTCCAGAATCGCGACAAGTTCGTGTTCTGTGAGAAGACGGTGGACTGGGCCGGCTTCCGTCTTGGTCCTGGGGGCGTCCGACCGCTGCCGTCACACACGGAGGCCATCCGCTCCTTCCCGACGCCAACTTCAGTGACTGACCTACGATCCTTCATGGCTCTGGTAAACCAGGTGTCGGTCTTCTACGCGACCCAACCCAGACTCCTGCCATTCCGGGCACTCCTGAAGAAGGAATGTCCCTGGTACTGGGACGAGACACTCGATCAGCTGTTCCAGGACACAAAAGAGGTAATCGCCCGTGAGGTGGAGCAGGGCATCCA
Source organism: Chirona hameri (assembly GCA_036785665.1). Lineage (NCBI taxonomy): Eukaryota > Metazoa > Arthropoda > Thecostraca > Balanomorpha > Balanidae > Chirona > Chirona hameri. The sequence goes on along the minus strand of JAXIVJ010004112.1, from coordinate 39,173 downwards.
GTCGTTTGACCGTACCAAGACAACCTGCCTCCTCACAGACTGGTGCAAAACTGGGCTTGGACATGTCCTCATGTAGAAGCACTGCACCTGCACGGAACTGAGGCCCACATGCTGTCCGGCTGGATGGCGTGTGTGTGGCGTGGGGTCCCGATTCACCTCTCCCGCTGAGAGCCGCTATTCCCCCACCGAGGGTGAGGCACTCAGTGTTACCAGCGGTCTCGAGAAGACCAAGTATTTCACGCTGGGCTGCGACAAACTGGTGGTGGGGACCGATCACAAACCCCTACTCGGCATCTTCGGAGACCGCTCGTTGGAAGGCATCGACAACCCTCGGCTGCGACGCCTCAAAGAAAAGAGCTTCGGGTGGTCATTCCAACTGTTCCACGTGCCGGGTCGTCTTCATGGCGGCCCTGACGCTCTATCCAGATACGGTGTGAGGGATCCACAAGTGGCTCAACTCGAGTCACAGCTCGGGGCACCGCCTGCAGTGGGTGACGACCACTCTGCGCACCACCTTTTCTCCCTGATGGCCCGCCCCCAAGATCCAGGTGACGAGGATGACGTTGATATCCTGTGTTCGGTATCGCCAGCGCTCCAGCCGATCGACTGGTCAACCATATCTCGGGCATCCGCTCAAAACAGCATCATCTGCCAGGCAATCCAGATGGCGAACACCACATTCCCTACCTCCCCTGATGAGCTCCCTCCCCCGCTCCGGGCCGTGGCGCATTGGTCACGATCTCAGCACCTCGGGATCAGTGCCCCTCTATCAGGACCGACCTATCATCCCTGAGGCGCTCCGAAACCGCGTGCTGGACACGCTTTATGCCGCCCACCAAGGGGTCACTGGGATGCGGCTCCGTGCTGAGCGCTCTGTGTTCTGGCCAAACATGTCCCAGGACATTGAAGCCACCAGGCAGCGGTGTCTGACATGTAACCGTCATGCGTCCCTCTCAAGCCGCCATGCCGCCCATCCCGCCAGTCGTTCCTGAATACCCTTTCCAACACGTCGCCGCAGACTACTTCACGTACATGGGGCACACCTACGGAGTCATTGTCGATCGGTTCAGCAACTGGTTCCAAATCTGGCGTGGTCTGAGCCTCACAGATGTTCACGGACCTCTGCCGTGGATTGGGTGTCCCGGAGACGCTCACCAGTGATGGTGGGCCCCAGTTCATGGCCCAAGAGGTCCAGAACTTCCTTGACCAACACGGCATCCACCACCGCCTCACGTCTGTCGCATTCCCGCATGCTAACTGTCGGGCCGAGGTCGCTGTGAAAACGGCGAAACGCCTCATCCTGGACAACGTCGCTGCTGATGGGGGTCTCGACTCGCTGAAGCTGACTCGTGCGCTCCTGCAGCATCGCAAAACTCCCGACAGAGACATGGGCCTGTCTCCGGCGGAGCTGGTTCTGGGGAGGCAGTTGCGAGACTTCCTCCCAGGGCTCCCGCTCCCACCTCCTCTGCGGACCCACACCGATTTCAGCCGAACGTGGCAAGATGTCGCCCATTGGAGGGAAAAAGCGCTAGGCAAACGTGCTTCTCGTGACCACGAACGCCTGACTGCACACACCAAGAACCTCCCGCCACTCCAAGTTGGTCAGTTTGTCTTGGTGCAGAACCAGTCGGGTAACCACCCACGCAACTGGGACCGCCGAGGCGTGGTGGTGGCCGTTTTGCCATTTCGGCAGTACCGGATCATGCTCGATGGTTCCCGGCGGCTCACTCTCCGAAATCGAAAGTTCCTGCGTGCCTTCACACCCATCGTCCCATCCACCCAACACGTGCCTGCTCCCGTGGCCAGCCCCTCCCTCCCCATGCAAAGCCGTCCTGTGCCGACGCCCTCTCACCCGTCGACTGGAATGTCGGTGACTGACTCTCATGACCCCATTTCGATCCCTCAGCCTTCACTGTCGACCTCCACGCGTGCACGCTCCACAGCCCCACCCTCTGTGCTTCCAACACAGCCGCCGCTGGACGGTGACGACTCGACCGCGCCACCGTCACTCCCCCCAATGAGTCACAGTGCCGCCACGGGTCGCGACTGCGAGGACCGCTCATCACCTCCGCATTCGCCCCATCCCCCGTTGAACCTCCCACCGGCAACGCCCTCACCTCTCCGCCGCTCTGCTTTGGTCGCTTCGCGTCCCCAACAGTCGCGTCCGAGTTCCCTAGTTACCCCTACGTCGGCTCGGGAACTGCCATCATCTTCGCGGGGCCGTAGGCGCTTCGCGCGTGACATCCTGGACTTGTTGTAACACATGTGTTTGCTTGTGGTGCGCTTTGTATCATGAAAGCGTGTGCAACTGCCTTTCCCACCGGACCTGTATGAATATGTTTTCGTCGTCGCGTTACCATTGGTATTATAGAATGTTTGTGTTCACTGCGCAATGATCACTGGATCGACACCCATTGTAGGTACTGTTCGACTTTCTGGTGACTCAGAAGTACATTTTGCCTTCAAGCTTCCGCAACATGACCTTGTGCTTAGGCACTCGTTTCCGTGGGGGCCTAGCTGAACATGAATGCATGCTCTTCGCCATTATCAACATGTGGTATGTTTGCTAACTCTGTATGTTTCGTTATTGCAGAGAGTTGCCTCATTTGTAGCAGGCCGGTTTCGTGATGTCCCAATCAGGTGGGGGTGACATGGAAAGGAGGTCGCCGAAGGTCGTGATGAGTTCTACCTCTTCGTGACCTAGTAACTCAATGGATCTGGACAATTGTTGGATTGCCATCTTAAGTGGTACTTGGTTGGGATCTGTGGATGAGTTCATGCGGTTAGTCTTATTCAGCGTTTTAGCGGTTAGCTCAAGTGACGCTATAGTATTGCGAATTCCTCGAATTCCTCTGCGATAGGGGGACATGCTTGTTGACAGCGTGATGGCCCACGAGCTGTAGCTAGGGTACGTTTTACCCAGGGGTATGAAAAGATGGCCGGGGTCGGCAGGCGGAGATGCAGATGCGCGAAGAGTTGCAGAGAGCCATCCAATCATCAAAACTGCAGTTATTGCCCTCATTTTTGGTGCCCTGGAACACAATGACAGCTCATATTATATCGCACCCGGGAACATGCAGTCCAATGCGAATATAACGAAACTATGGACGGCAGGTAACCAATCTGATGAAACACTTATTCCACGGTGATTCAAAATGTCAAATGAGCGCTGGTTGACAGCGTCATCATTCGGACTGCTAGCCCGGACAGCTAGACAGTCGTTGTCAGATTGGGCCTTTAGTCGTTTGTCTGTCGTGCGGTCACAGGAACTGTCAAGTCGTCTCTTACGAACATACGGTCTGGTATGTACGTAGCTGTACCCTTCGGGAGGTTCACCGGGTCTCTGTGACCTGAGGTCATACCGATGACTCCTCCGTGGCAGCTGTGATAACGGGCCATGCTCTCCACTATCCGGTGATTGTGGGGAGTAAACAGTGGGGTTACCTGTTGCTACTGAAGGGTTCTCAGAGGTCGGAGCAGGCTCCTCCCTCTGCAGTTCCGTGGCACGTTCTTTGTTGTCTACATTTCTACTCACCTCAGCTGGTGGGTGAACTTGAGTTTCCATGGAGGAGTACCAAGGCCGGTCGCAGTAAGGCAACCGGGCAGCGCGCATTGGCTGCTCCCGCAGCGGCTCGCTCTCAGGGCGAATACTCACCTGAATCGGACGTCTGGTGGTATCATAAATGCGGTTCCATACGTCACCTTCTTCTCTATGACGTAGGTTTTCTGAATGAACTATTTTTGTTTTGGACGTTTGCATGTTTTTAATGCAGTAGTTTTCTTGCCCGAATTTTGATACTATGCGGAAGTAATTCTTCCATGGCAAAGTGAATTTCGACGTGTCACCTGGATGAACAGAGGGATCAAAATAGAATACTGGGTCACCTGGCTTGAAGTCTGAAGGTGTGGCGTGCTGGGCTATAAGAGCTTTGTTGTGATCACGTGACTGTTGCATGTTTTGGACGACCTGTGAATATGCATTGTGCAGGTGCTCGAACATAACGGGCACATAGTCTTCTCCAGCGTATCTAAGACGGGGCTGAAGCAGTGTGTCGACTGGTAGCACCGGGTCACGTCCGTACATGATGAAGTAAGGGGAATACTTAGTGGACTCGTTTTTACTCACGCGATAAGCGCCTAAACATGGTTGCAGAATCTGATCCCATTTTGTCTGGTTTTCGCTAATTTGTTTTTGAATCATGTCATTCATACACCGATGAAAACGCTCAGTTTTGCCATTCGACTGGGGGTGGTAACTCGAAGTGCGCACTCTAGAAATGCCTAATTCTGTGTTGACTATTTTCAAAAGAGCATTGCAATACTCTGTGCCTTGATCACTAATGATAACCTGGGGGCATCCATGCCGTGGGATACATTCTTCTAACAACAATTTTGCTATGCTGACTGCTGATTTGTCTGGGATGGCCCATGCTTCCGGCCAGCCACTGAAATGATCAACGATGGTACACACATATTTGTTTCCTTGATCAGAAATGGGAAATGGACCACACGTGTCAATGCCTATAATTTCCATTGGTGCTGACGGCATTGGCATGTCTTGCATGGGGCGTCTTTCTCGGCTCAATTTCTTTCTGTTGCAAGTTTCACATGATTGCACATATTGGACGACGTCCTTAAGAACCGAGGGCCAAAAATAGGATTTTAATAATTTGTCTGTAGTCTTTTCAATGCCTAAATGTCCTTCAAGGTAGCCATCATGCGTGCCTTCCAGCACCATTTTTCTGAACTGGGGTGGTAACACAAGCTGCATTTTTGTATGCGGTCGAGTCTTTGTACCTTTTTCTAAATGATACAGCAATTCATCTTCCAAACAATACTTTGTATTGTTTGGCGTTTCTCCAGACTGGAGCTCGATGATGATTTGTTGCAGCTCTGGATCATTTTGTTGTGCAAGCTTAAGGCTTTGGGAATCAATTTTGTGATAGTCTAACGGATGTATTGCAACAGCGGGTTGTTCTTCTGGCTCGGTTTCGGCACGGCGGCCGTTGTCGATTACATTAACATCGGAACAGTCTACTGCGTTAATGTTCGTGGCATCGCCTCTCCAATCAAGATGCTTATTGTCCGTCAAATCTTGTTCGACGGGGGTATTGTGTAAACGTGATAACATATCTGCAGCAACATTTTGAGGGCCTGAAATGTACTCTATTTGGCAACCATATTCTCCCAGAATGATGGCCCAACGCTGAATACGAGGGTTTTTCATTTCGCTAGTGAACAAATGTTTTAACGGCTTGTGGTCTGTATAGACGGTATTATCTGTTCCGATAACAATAGGACGAAGTTTTTCCAAACTGTAAATGATAGCGTACGCTTCGCGTTCGATAGTCGGCCATTTTAGTTTTTGGTCAGAAAACTGATGTGATATGTACTGAATCGCGCGGTTTTCCCCATCTTGTTCCTGCATCAAAACGGCACCCAACGCATACTGAGACGCGTCGGTGCATAGTTTGAAGGGTTTCGAAATGTCTGGAAAGGCTAAAATTGGCGCCTCTAGTAAAGACTGCTTGAGCGTTTCAAAGCTTTTCTGCGTTTCGGCCGTCCAATGAAATTTTGCGTTTTTGCGAGTCAGAGCGTTTAGGGGTTTTGCTATTTTACTGAAATTTGGTACGTACTTCCTGTAGTATGATGCCATGCCCAGGAAACTTCGAATATCTCTAATGGTCTGGGGAGGTTGCATGTTTTGCATAGCTGCGACTTTTCCAGGGTCAACTGAGATACCACTATCTGAGATAATGTGACCTAGATAGTTTAGTTCTTTTTTGATGAATTCACACTTTGATATTTTTAGTTTTAACTGTGCCTTCTGCAGCCTGTCGAATACTTCCTGGAGGTGTGCAATATGGTCCTCAAACGTTTCACTGAACACAATAATGTCGTCAACAAATGCAAGGGCAAAATGACGCACATCACCAAGCACTGCATTCATGCAATTTTGGAACACAGCTGGAGACCCAGTGAGACCATAACAAAGTCTATTGTGTTCGAAAACTCCTGCATCTGTGCCAAAAGCTGTCTTCTCTTTGTCTTCTTTCCTAATGGGGATTTGCCAAAAACCCGATTTCATGTCCAGACATGATCGAAACTTTGATTTTCCGAGCGCAAAGAAAATGTCATCTGCTGAAGGAATACTAGCTGCTGGACGGATTGTGATTGCATTCAGTTTTCTAAAGTCAATGCAAAGTCTAATCGTACCATCTTTCTTTGGTACCAAAATGACGGGTGACATCCAAGGTGAGTTACTTCGTCGAATGATATTGGCCGCTAGCATTTCCTGTACTTGTTTTTCTAGTGCTTCTCTGTACGCTAAAGGCGGGCGTCGGGAATGCTGATATGTAGGGGGGTGGTCCTGAGTGTTGATCCTCATTTCAGTTACATTTGTTGTTGTCAGCTCTATATCAGTTTGAACAAAAATGTCTAAATGTTTTGTCAAAGTTTCTGTCAGTTTTTGGCGCTGTTGCTCCGGCACGTGGCTCAAGTTGAAAGCATCTAGTTTGTTTGACGGTGTGCTATTGGCTGTTGTCTCTTCACTTGCCGTTACTGCTGAAACGTTTGAGCTTTGCTCGTTGTCTTCAAATTTGGAAGCGATTCCCAGTACTTGACCTTTTCGAAAATGCATAAATCGAACAGTTTCATTCACAATAGCCCACGGTATGTGTTTGTTTTTAGAAAGTTTGACAACTGCGTTTGGCAGCAAGATACCGGGCTCGTCTTCAAAGCATGGAGATGATGGGAGCTGTGAGACTACACAATTTTCGCCATGGTGCTTTTTCTTTGAAATAAAGCGGCTTGATCTGGAAGTCCGAACGAGGGAAGATGTCTACATCCTCCGCTAGTCTCACAAGATTTGTTTCTTTCCTGCGCTCCTTACCAACTTTTGCTTTCAGAGGGTAGACCGTGTTGCCGATAATCAGAGTCTGATGTTCGAAGTCTAACAGCGCTTTTCGAGAGTTCAAAAAGTCTACTCCCAGGATCATATCATGATTGAAATCTGCTACCACGATAAAGTCGTGATACATACGAACTTTTCCCAACGTAATGCGTATTTTGACTGACCTTGTTGCTTTCAGATGATGACCTGTTGCCGGTATCAAAGTAATTGTCGATTTTTGAGCTGGTTTAACGAGCTGGGGGTCTAAAAGTTTCACGAATTCTTTACTAACTAGTGACAGCTGTGAGCCTGTGTCCAAAAGGGTGCGAAATGGGTGGGTTCCTATCGTGATGTCTATATATGGGCATTTTTCACTTACTTTCAAAACGTACGCAGTCTCCGGCGTTTCATCCGTCTGTTCTGTGTGAGGCCTTACTAGTTTCCCTGCTGCTGCGATCCGCGAGGTGGCCTTCCTTGAGGCTGGTTACCCGTTTGGTGAGGCTGGTTGGACGCTGCCAGCCTTCTTCTACACACACGCTGCACATGACCAACAATGCCACAAAAATAGCAGATTGGCCTGTCATCTGGGGTCCACTGGTACGGCAACTGGGCTTGGTTGTTGCGTTGTCTGTTTCTGTTCTGGTCATTGAATGGCGGTCGTGGCGGGGACTGTGAGAAACGGGGAGGCGGCGGTCCACGGTTGTCAGAAGTCCAGTCGGGGTGAGTGTCAGGGCGCTGATATTGTTGTGGCTGTTGTGGCTGTACTTGGAATGGCTCAGGTTGTCTTTCTACCAATATTTTAAGCAGTTCTTTTACCTCACCTAGCTCATTGTTCGGTGACGGGGCTGTCGCAGCGTTGCAGTCCATAGGCTCAGTACGGGAGTTGTCCCGATACATTTTAATTTCCGTCATGAGTTTCAACTGGTCCATGGCTATGCGGTAAGCGTCAGTGAGCGTCTTTGGTCGCCGGCTAGCTACGCGTTCCTGTAGTTTCCGGTCCGTCATGCCGTTAATAAATGTCCAAGCTATCGCCTCTATAACGTTGGACTCCTCTAGTTTACTCCGATGTGCTTGTCGTGCTAGTGTCTGGAGGCGCTCTGCATACTGCGGGATGGATTCGTTCGGTCGTTGAGTGAAGGTCTGCAGCTTTTGTTTGGCTGTGTCAGAGTCGTCAAGGTAATGATAGCGTTGCACCATCAGTCCTTTGAGATGTGGCCATGAGTCAAGGGTGGGAGCGACGTCACGGTAGTAGTCCAGTGCGGAACCTTTAAGTAGCTGTGAGGCAGCCCATAATGTCTGTTTCTCGTCTCGGTCAACTTCCATATAGACGTTGTCAACTTCAGCAACCCATTTTCCAAATTGATCACCGTTAAGCCCGTCAAACTGGTTTTTGCGTCCGATAGAGTGAGCGAGCGTCAATTGGTTGCCAAGGGCACTCATGCCTTTTACAATAGTGTCAAGAGAGGCACCCAGGGGGGCGGCATGCTGAGAAGGCAGTTCGGGAGGTGGGGTCATTGTATTACTTTTGTGAACTCTCTTTAAACTTTTAATAAATAGTTACCTTTCGAACTTAACGGGACGAGAAAAAAAATAAAAAATAGAGATGTGAGAGGCCAGTACCTTTAGTGCTGAATCTAGGACGCGGAGCCAGTCGGCGTTGTCGGCGCGGCGCGGGGAACAGGCGTGTCCCAGTCGTCGGTGTCGAAATCGTCGTCAATCGGCGGGTACGTGCCGGTCTTGCGGGAGCTGTTGTGGGCTGTGCACTGAGCGGGTGCAGCGTCGCTGCACTGTAGCAAGCTCAGACAGGCGGGAGCGTCGGAGGAGTCAGCCAGATGGCAGGTGAGGCAGAGAGATGAAGGCGATGCGGAGGTCTTCTGTGACAACAGAGGCAGCACCAGCGGAGGCGGTCCGTCTGAGGTGGCCGTCTGTGTTGGCGTCACGGGCAGATGTGTGCCGATCACGGAGGCGTTGATCTTGGAGGCGCTGATCTCGAAGGCGCTGATAACAGCAGCGGGTCGCGGGCGAGTCTGGCGCTCGTTCAGAAGCGACTCACGCACAGATGTGGCCCGATGCTCGATGAGAGAGCGCGGGATGGTCTCAGTTGGGTGGCCGCGGCGAGATGGCTGGCTTCCTGGCTTGCAGGCGGTAGCTGCCTGTCGAATCCGTAGGAGGCGGTGACGGTTCTTGGTCAGGCCGATGTACTGAGTGCCAGAACCGAGAAGGCCGCAGCAGCGATGTAGACACAAAGCGCAAGAACAGCAGTGAAAATTTGCGGTCGAAGTGGTGCAGAGATCGCACTTGCAGAGGTGGCAGAGGCCGCAGTCGGTGCAGAAATACGCCTTACTGTCAGCGTGACAGGGGCAGCTACGACAGAGAGTACGGGCAGTGACGTACTCACGATGATAACGGCAGATCCGATGAACGATATCTTCGAATGTGGATCCGAAGATGCTGATGTTACCGATTAGCTCCCAGCACAAGCAGTCACCGTTGGCTAGAGAGTCGAGCTCGGCGGGTGAGAGCGTCATGGACTCGGTGTTGACGGGCTCGAGCGGCACGGCAGTCTGGATCTGGTAGCCGGAAGACGTAGCAGGAAACATCAGCTCAGGCAGGCAGAGTAGACGTAGAAGTAGAAGCAGAAGTAGTCGGGCGTGAAGTCTAAGTGGAGAACTCGGTCATCCGGGTCACCGCGGCACCAGTGTAGCAGGCCGGTTTCTCGGTGCCCAAGCGGGGCGCGGCCTTCGGCAGTCGCAGTCAGAGAGAAGTCCAGTTGAGAGGAGAAGTAATATTTGCACAGTAAACGAAACAGTGAGAAGCGGAGCAGCAGTCTTGCTTGGTCGGGTGCTGTCCGGAATCTGCTCTCCCTCGCTGCGACTGAGCCGAGCTAACCTCGGCTCCGTCCGGCACATCGCGGTGATTGGCTACACACATTTTGGACTACACGTAGAGGCACACGATAGGTTACTCATTAGGAATTGCACTATACGTAATAACACATGATTGGCTAGATTTTAGCTCCACCTCCAGGAAGTTATGCAGAGCAGGTCTCGTGATGCGGTGGTCTGCGTTCTATGCGTCGTCACCCGTGAAGGGTGTTTATTGTTGATGAGCGTCTGGCGGCGGCTCGCGGCCCGGCGCGGCTCGGCACGGCGCGGCACAGCACGGCATGAGCAGACTGCGTACTGCAGACTGCAGATAGTCATTGTAAAAAATGAAAAATTGGTGTACCTGATGCACAGCTGAAAATAGGGTATAACACAGTCTGGCCGTTACACATTCAATAAACCAGATATGAAGAAAGTGATTGGTTTAGAAATGCCTACTCAGCTAATTAGCACCAAACCACAATTTTGTCAGCATATTTTATTCTTACCAACATATTGCAAAATTATAAAGGACATTTCTAGCCAAAACAAATAAATTTAAAAGATTTTTTTCAGCGCAATAATCCTTCGTGAAAACGGCTAATATAATGTTTTATCAGGGAGGTCCCGACCAGAGAAAGTCCAGGCTGCTAGATCAGGTCTGACCGTGACTAATCGGAAACCACCAGCGTTTCCGTAGTGTAGTGGTTATCACGTCCGCCTCACACGCGGAAGGTCCCCGGTTCGAGCCCGGGCGGAAACATTTTCTTGTCCTGTTTTGGATCCATCGCACATTCGTCTGTCCGTGCCGTCACAGCCAGCATGGCGCTGCAAAAATCACTCGACCCCCTTGACGTCTGCCTTTAGTCAATGGCTGGTTGGCATCTGCTTATTCACCACATCGTAGAATATACGAGAAGTCAGGGGCGTAGCCAGGATTTCGGCCAGGGGGGGGGGGGGGGCAAACGGGATCAGAGGGGCCCTCGTAGCCAATTGGGGGCCCACACACTGGCGGATCTAGGGTTCGAGTTTGAGGGTAAAAATTTATATCCCATCAAACCCATCAAACAGCCTGAAATCAACACAAAATGTACACATTTCCTGATAAGAAAATCTAAGCAACTTTATCTAAGGAAGTTTGTTTTAAATCAGCTATCAATGCATAAGCAAGCGAAATCCGATGAGTTTTCAGAAATGTGTGAGAATTTTTGGGATTCCCCCCTAAAAAAACTTGGCAGATCCAGGGGAAAAGGGGCCATAGCAGCCGTCAAACCGCCTGAAATCAGCACAAAATGTACACATTTCCTGATAAGAAAATCTAAGCAACTTTATCTAAGGAAAGTTTGTTTTAAATCAGCTATCAATGCATAAGCAAGCAAAATCTGATGAGTTTTCAGAAATGTGAGACTTTGGGATTCCCCCTAAAAAAAACTTCCGTGCCCCCCCCCCCACCCCCCACCACCACCACCCATCCCAAACGTCTTCTTCCAAACGTCCAGACCCCAATATATTTTGTCCCAACGTCACAATAACTTCACACGCATCCACATGAGGGCTTGCGCTGTTATTGTAGCTCGTTGGCTATGCTACCAAATGCTGCCATATTTAGGGAAATAGGAGGTCGGACAGATCATTTTGTAACCAACGCTTAAAAGTCGATAACATTAACTCGGTAGGCCTGAGGCAGGCACGTAGCCAAGGGGGGGGGGGGGGGGGGCTACCCGCCCCCCCCCCCCCCCCGCCCGCCCTGGAGGCCCGGCGGGCCCTTTTCGGGCGCGCAGCGCGCAGCGCACCGAAAAGGGCCGACGAGACCACGCTCATGGACTACGCGAAGCGTGGTCTTTAAGAGTTTAGAGCATTTCAGAGGTTCTTTAGGGGCACCAGGGCTCTTTCTGAAAGACCAGAGGGCCCTTGGACGTTCATCAGAGCCCTGTACATGTCAGAAGGGCCCCTGGACAAGCCGAAGGGGCCCCTGAGCGGGTCAAAGGGCCCCCGAACACGTCGAATGAGCACCGAGCCAGCACAGAGGGACCCCTGGGAAGGTCGGAGAGGCCCCTGAGCATGTCGGCAGGGCGACAAAGCAGCCAGTGCAGTCCCTTGCCAGGTCTTAAGGACCCCCTGCACAGGCTGGAGGGCCCCTGGACAGACGCACTTAGAGGGCCTCTGGGAAGTTAAAGGAAATAGTTCACCTTCAACATGGGTTTTGAACTGAAATAGCAGTTTTGTAGCCCGTGTTGAGAAATCCTTATCAAGAACTTCTATTGGCTGAAAAGACTCTCCAGCCGAAGATATTTGACTTTTTGGCGAAGGAATTCGGTGCATATATGAGGTACCGTTCCGTCTGAAAGTGCCAGCACTGCCATGGAGCATGCGCAGACCAATAACGCACACCATAAAATCAATAATGTACAACCTTCTGTCCTGAATTGGCGCGATGTAGGACCATTTTTAAAAAGAAAAAAAGAAACTGTCTTAAAAAATATAATAAAATCGTGTTCTGAAGAAGAAAAAATCCGAAGGTGAACTATTTCCTTTAAAAGGGCCCCTGTGCTTGTCAGAGGGGCGCCTGACCAGACCAAAAGGGCCCCTGAACATGCCGAATGGGCTCCTAGTCAGCACGGAGGGGCCCCAGGGCAGGTCGAAGGGCCCTCTGAGCATGTTGACAAGGCGACAAAACAGAAAGCGCAGTCTCTTGCCAGGTTGGAAGGGCCCCTTAGCAGGCTGGAGGGCTCCTGGGCAGACCAGAGGGCCCTTGGGAAGTTCAAAGGGCCCCTGTGCATGTCAAAGGGGCCCCTGACCAGATCGAAAGGGTCCCTGAGCAGGTCAGATGGCCCCTGATTACGTCGAATGGGCCTCTGGCCAGCACAGAAGGACCCCTGGGCAGGTCGGAGAGGCCCCTGAGGATGTCGGCAGGGTGAAAAAGCAGCCAGTGCAGTCCCTGGCCAGCTCGGAAGGGCCCCTGAGCAGGCTGGAGGGCCCTTGGACAGACCAGAGGGCCCCTGGACAAACCAGAGGGCCCCTGGACAGACCAGAGGGCTCCTGGACAGACCAGAGGGCCCCTGGACAGATCAGAGGGCCCCTGGAAAGTTGAACCTCACAAAATAAAGTGGCCGAAATCTGTAGAGTTTTTCATATCCTTTTGTTGTTTTTTGGGGGGGTTAACGCTCGGGAAGGGGCCCTTTCGAGGCGCCCCCCCCCCTCCACACACACCCTGGACGAAATCCTGGCTACGTGCCTGGCCTGAGGGGCCCTCGAAATGCCTGGGGGGGCCCTCGAAATGTCTGAGGGGCCCTCGAAAGGAATTGGAGGCCCTGGGAAGGTGTGAGGGGCCCTCGAAATAAATACCAGCTCTTAAATGCTGTTATTGATTCGCGTTAGATTTGTTCGTGGACGTTCTTTATGCGACATAAGGCGTTTTGCGGGCACCTGACACCATCCAAAACACTGGGACCTTCGGCCCCAGGGGGCCCTCGCTCGGTCGCCAGAGGGGCCCGCCTGGCCTCCAGGGTGGGGGGGGGGGGGCATGGCCCCTTTGACCCCCCCCCCCCCTTTGGCTACGCCACTGCGAGAAGTCACACAGATCACGAATTTCACTAAAGGTCACTGCACAATGCACACTGTACCTAGTACCTATCTACTTATTACATACATGCGGATTGCGGTCGACACTTTTTATCGTTAATTCAGACTGAGTGACTGCAATACTGCGTCCCGCCTCTTACCTGTTATACGAATCATTACACTTACGAAGCTGCGTCCCGCCTCTTACCTGTTATACGAATCATTACACTTACGAAGCTGCGTCCCGCCTCTTACCTGTTATACGAATCATTACACTTACGAAGCTGCGTCCCGCCACTTACCTGTTATACGAATCCTTACACTTACGAAGCAGCGTCCCGCCTCTTACCTGTTATACGAATCCTTACACTTACGAAGCTGCGTCCCGCCACTTACCTGTTATACGAATCCTTACACTTACGAAGCAGCGTCCCACCTCTTACCTGTTATACGAATCCTTAAACTTACGAAGCTGCGTCCCGCCTCTTACCTGTTATACGAATCCTTACACTTACGAAGCTGCGTCCCGCCTCTTACCTGTTATACGAATCATTACACTTACGAAGCTGCGTCCCGCCTCTTACCTGTTATACGAATCCTTACACTTACGAAGCTGCGTCCCGCCTCTTACCTGTTATACGAATCCTTACACTTACGAAGCTGCGTCCCGCCTCTTACCTGTTATACGAATCCTTACACTTACGAAGCTGCGTCCCGCCTCTTACCTGTTATACGAATCATTACACTTACGAAGCTGCGTCCCGCCTCTTACCTGTTATACGAATCCTTACACTTACGAAGCTGCGTCCCGCCTCTTACCTGTTATACGAATCCTTACACTTACGAAGCTGCGTCCCGCCTCTTACCTGTTATACGAATCATTACACTTACGAAGCTGCGTCCCGCCTCTTACCTGTTATACGAATCATTACACTTACGAAGCTGCGTCCCGCCTCTTACCTGTTATACGAATCCTTAAACTTACGAAGCTGCGTCCCGCCTCTTACCTGTTATACGAATACTTACACTTACGAAGCTGCGTCCCGCCTCTTACCTGTTATACGAATCCTTACACTTACGAAGCTGAGTCCCGCCTCTTACCTGTTGTACGAATCATTACACTTACGAAGCTGCGTCCCGCCTCTTACCTGTTATACGAATCATTACACTTACGAAGCTGCGTCCCGCCTCTTACCTGTTATACGAATCCTTAAACTTACGAAGCTGCGTCCCGCCTCTTACCTGTTATACGAATACTTACACTTACGAAGCTGCGTCCCGCCTCTTACCTGTTATACGAATCCTTACACTTACGAAGCTGAGTCCCGCCTCTTACCTGTTATACGAATCATTACACTTACGAAGCTGCGTCCCGCCTCTTACCTGTTATACGAATCCTTACACTTACGAAGCTGCGTCCCGCCTCTTACCTGTTATACGAATCCTTACACTTACGAAGCTGCGTCCCGCCTCTTACCTGTTATACGAATCCTTACACTTACGAAGCAGCGTCCCGCCTCTTACCTGTTATACGAATCCTTACACTTACGAAGCTGCGTCCCGCCACTTACCTGTTATACGAATCCTTACACTTACGAAGCAGCGTCCCGCCTCTTACCTGTTATACGAATCCTTAAACTTACGAAGCTGCGTCCCGCCTCTTACCTGTTATACGAATCCTTACACTTACGAAGCTGCGTCCCGCCTCTTACCTGTTATACGAATCATTACACTTACGAAGCTGCGTCCCGCCTCTTACCTGTTATACGAATCCTTACACTTACGAAGCTGCGTCCCGCCTCTTACCTGTTATACGAATCCTTACACTTACGAAGCTGCGTCCCGCCTCTTACCTGTTATACGAATCCTTACACTTACGAAGCTGCGTCCCGCCTCTTACCTGTTATACGAATCATTACACTTACGAAGCTGCGTCCCGCCTCTTACCTGTTATACGAATCCTTACACTTACGAAGCTGCGTCCCGCCTCTTACCTGTTATACGAATCCTTACACTTACGAAGCTGCGTCCCGCCTCTTACCTGTTATACGAATCCTTGCACTTACGAAGCTGCGTCCCGCCTCTTACCTGTTATACGAATCATTACACTTACGAAGCTGCGTCCCGCCTCTTACCTGTTATACGAATCCTTAAACTTACGAAGCTGCGTCCCGCCTCTTACCTGTTATACGAATACTTACACTTACGAAGCTGCGTCCCGCCTCTTACCTGTTATACGAATCCTTACACTTACGAAGCTGAGTCCCGCCTCTTACCTGTTGTACGAATCATTACACTTACGAAGCTGCGTCCCGCCTCTTACCTGTTATACGAATCATTACACTTACGAAGCTGCGTCCCGCCTCTTACCTGTTATACGAATCCTTAAACTTACGAAGCTGCGTCCCGCCTCTTACCTGTTATACGAATACCTACACTTACGAAGCTGCGTCCCGCCTCTTACCTGTTATACGAATCCTTACACTTACGAAGCTGAGTCCCGCCTCTTACCTGTTATACGAATCATTACACTTACGAAGCTGCGTCCCGCCTCTTACCTATTATACGAATCCTTACACTTACGAAGCTGCGTCCCGCCTCTTACCTGTTATACGAATCCTTACACTTACGAAGCTGCGTCCCGCCTCTTACCTGTTATACCAATCCTTACACTTACGAAGCTGCGTCCCGCCTCTTACCTGTTATACGAATCCATACACTTACGAAGCTGCGTCCCGCCTCTTACCTGTTATACGAATCCTTACACTTACGAAGCTGCGTCCCGCCTCTTACCTGTTATACGAATCCTTACACTTACGAAGCTGCGTCCCGCTTCTTACCTGTTATACGTATCCTTACACTTACGAAGCTGCGTCCCGCTTCTTACATGTTATACGTATCCTTACACTTACGAAGCTGCGTCCCGCTTCTTACCTGTTATACGTATCCTTACACTTACGAAGCTGCGTCCCGCTTCTTACCTGTTATACGTATCCTTACACTTACGAAGCTGCGTCCCGCTTCTTACCTGTTATACGAATCCTTACACTTACGAAGCTGCGTCCCGCTTCTTACCTGTTATACGTATCCTTACACTTACGAAGCTACGTCCCGCTTCTTACCTGTTATACGAATCATTACACTTACGAAGCTGCGTCCCGCCTCTTACCTGTTATACGAATCATTACACTTACGAAGCTGCGTCCCGCCTCCTACCTGTTATACGAATCTTTACACTTACGAAGCTTTGTCTCGCCTCTTACCTGTTATACGAATCATTACACTTACGAAGCTGCGTCCCGCCTCTTACCTGTTATACGAATCTTTACACTTACGAAGCTGTGTCCCGCCTCTTACCTGTTATACGAATCATTACACTTACGAAGCTGCGTCCCGCCTCTTACCTGTTATGCGAATTCTTACACTTACGAAGCTGCGTCCTGCCTCTTACCTGTTATATGAAACCTTACACTTACGAAGCTGCGTCCCGCCTCTTACCTGTTATACGTATCCTTACACTTACGAAGCTGCGTCCCGCCCCTTACCTGTTATACGTATCCTTACACTTACGAAGCTGCGTCCCGCCTCTTACTTGTTATACGAATCCTTACACTTACGAAGCTGCGTCCCGCCTCTTGCCTGTTATACGAATCATTACACTTGCGAAGCAGCGTCCCGCCTCTTGCCTGTTATACGTATCCTTACACTTACGAAGCTGCGTCCCGCCTCTTGCTTGTTATACGAATCATTACACTTACGAAGCTGCGTCCCGCCTCTTACCTGTTATACGTATCCTTACACTTACGAAGCTGCGTCCCGCCTCTTACCTGTTATACAAATTCTTACACTTACGAAGCTGCGTCCCACCTTTTACCTGTTATACGAATCATTACACTTACGAAGCTGCGTCCCGCCTCTTACCTGGTATACGAATCCTTACACTTACGAAGCTGCGTCCCGCCTCTTACCTGTTATGCGAATCCTTACACTTACGAAGCTGCGTCTCGCCTCTTACCTGTTATACGAATCATTGCACTTACGAAGCTGCGTCCCGCCTCTTACCTGTTATACGAATCCTTACACTTACGAAGCTGCGAAGCAGTCTGAATTAACGACAAAAAGTGTCGACCGCAATCCGCATGTATGTAAGTAGATAGGTACTAGGTACAGTGTGCATTGTGCAGTGACCTTTAGTGAAACTGGTGATCTGTGTGGCTTCACGTATTTCCTGCGATGTGGTCAACAAGCAGATGCCAACCAGCCATTGACTAAAGGCAGACGTCAAGGGGGTCGAGTGATTTTTGCAGCGCCATGCTGGCTGTGACAGCACGGACAGACGAATGTGCGATGGCTGCAAAACAGGACAAGGAACTGTTTCCACCCGGGCTCGAACCGGGGACCCTCCGCGTGTGAGGGTCCCCGGTTCGAAACGCTACGGAAACGCCAGTGGTCTACGATTAGTCACATTAAGAGCTGATTAAGGCTGATACAGCCTAGACTTTCTCTGGTCGGGACCTCCCTGATAAAACATTATATTAGCCGTTTTCACGAAGGATTATTGCGCTGAAAAATTTCTGAAAGGTTCTGAAAGTTTTTCTTCTCAAAACTACACAACTTTTACATGCGATTTTTGGCTAGAAATATCCCTCATAATTTTGCAATACATATGTTGGTATGAATAAAATATGCTGACAAAATTGCGGTTTGGTGGTAATAAGCAAGATAAGTATGGATATAATCATCCTGAAACTTTCAGGAAGTTTCAGGAAGATAAGATTATATCAATACTTATCTTGCTTATTACCACCAAACCGCAATTATGTCAACATATTTTATTCTTACCAACATATTACAAAATTATGAAGGACATTTCTAGCCAAAAATCGTAGGTAAAAGCTGTTTAGTTTTCAAAACTTTCCAAATCTTTCAGAAACTTTTCAGCGCAATAATCCTTCGTGAAAACGGCTAATTCAAAATGGTAGAAAATGAAAACATGTTTACATGTTTTACAGAGTTCGAAGATTTCCACCGGGCCGTCGCTCGGAAAGTGGGAGGACCTTGTGTGTGCGTGCGTGCGTCAGGGGCGGCGGAAGAGGGGGGCAGGGGGGCAGTTGGGGGGGGGGGCAGAGGGGGCAGTTGGGGGTAGGGGGGGCAGGCCCCCCCCCCCCCAAAAAAAAATCAGCTGAGGGGCGCTTTGTGTTTGGCAGGGGCTGCGGATTCCAAGAGAACGCCAAGGCCAAGAGAAGCCAAGGGGGCGCTCTGGCCGCCTGAGGGGGCGCTCTGGCCGCCTGAGGGGGCGCTCTGGCCGCCTGAGGGGGCGCTCTGGCTGCCTGAGGGGGCGCTCTAGCCGCCTGAGGGGGCGCTCTGGCCACATGAGGGGGCGCTCTGGCTGCATGAGGGGCGTTCTGGCCGCCTGAGGGGGCGCTCTGGCCACATGAGGGGGCGCTCTGGCTGCATGAGGGGCGCTCTGGCAACCTGAGGGGGCGCTCTGGCCGACTGAGGAGGCGCTCTGGCCGCCCGAGGGGGCACTCTGGCCGCATGAGGGGGCGCTCTGGCCACCTGAGGGGGCGCTCTGGCCACCTGAGGGGGTGCTCTGGCTGCCTGAGGGGGCGCTCTGTCCGCCTGAGGGGCGCTATGGCCGCCTGAGGGGGCGCTCTGGCTGCCTGAGGGGGCGCTCTGGCTGCATGAGGGGCGTTCTGGCTGCCTGAGGGGGCGCTCTGTCAGCCTGAGGGGCACTCTGGCCGCCTTAGGGGGGGGGGGCGCTCTTGCCGCCTGAGGTGGCGTTCTGGCCGCCTGAGGGGATGCTCTCTGGCCGCTTGAGGAGGCGCTCTGGCCGCCTGAGGGGGCGCTCTGGCCGCCTGAAGGGGCGCTCTGGCTTCCTGAGGGGGCGCTCTGGCCGCATGAGGGGGGCTCTTGCCACATGAGGGCCGCTCTGGCAGCCTGAGGGGATGCTCTCTGGCCGCCTGAGGAGGCGCTCTGGCCGCCTGAGGGGGCGCTCTGGCCGCATGAGGGGGCGCTCTGGCTTCCGGAGGGGGCGTTCTGGCCGCATGAGGGGGGCTCTTGCCACATGAGGGCCGCTCTGGCAGCCTGAGGGGGCGCTCTGACAGTGGCGGCGGAAGAGGGGACAGGGGGAAGGAGGCAGTTTCCCCCCAAACTCACCCGAGGGGAGCTTTGTGTTTGGCAGGGGCTGCTGGCCTGAGAGGGGGCACTCTGTCGCCTGAGAGGGGGCGCTCTGGCCGCTTGAAAGAGGGCCCTCTGGCTGCTTGAAAGGGGGTGTTCTGACCGCCTGAGAGGGGGCGCCCTGGCCGCCTGAGAGCCTGAGAGGGGGCGCTCTGGCCGCCTGAGAAAAGGCGCTCGGGCCGCCTGAGAGGAGGCGCTCAGGCCGCATGAGAGGGGGTGCTCTGTCTGCTTGAAAGGGGCGCTCTGGCCGCCTGAGAGGGGTGCTCTGGTTGCCTGAGAGGGGCGCTCTGGCTGCCTGAGAGGGGGCGCTCTGGCCGCTTGAAAGAGGGCCCTCCGGCTGCTTGAAAGGGGGTGTTTTGACCGCCTGAGAGGGGGCGCTCTGGCCGCCTGAGAGGGGGCGCTCTGGCCGCCTGAGAAAAGGCGCTCGGGCCGCCTGAGAGGAGGCGCTCAGGCCGCATGAGAGGGGGTGCTCTGTCTGCTTGAAAGGGGCGCTCTGGCCACCTGAGAGGGGTGCTCTGGTTGCCTGAGAAAGGTCGCTCGGGCCGCCTGAGAAGGGGTACTCTGGCTGCTTGAAAGGGGGCGCTCTGGCCACCTGAGAGGGGGCGCTCTGGCCGCCTGAGAGGGGGCGCTCTGGCCGCTTGAAAGAGGGCCCTCTGGCTGCTTGAAAGGGGGTGTTTTGACCGCCTGAGAGGGGGCGCTCTGGCCACCTGAGAGGGGGCGCTCTGGCCGCCTGAGAAAAGGCGCTCGGGCCGCCTGAGAGGAGGCGCTCAGGCCGCATGAGAGGGGTGCTCTGTCTGCTTGAAAGGGGCGCTCTGGCCGCCTGAGAGGGGTGCTCTGGTTGCCTGAGAAAGGTCGCTCGGGCCGCCTGAGAAGGGGTACTCTGGCTGCTTGAAAGGGGGCGCTCTGGCCACCTGAGAGGGGGTGCTCTGGCCGGAGGAGAAGGGGCGCTCTGGACGACTGAGAGGGGCGCTCTGTCCGCCTGGGGGGACTCTTTGGCCGCCTGAGGGGCGCTCTGGCCGCCTGTGTTTCAAGGCCTCATCTTACATGGATTTGAAAGGAAATAGTATCCGTTCACGAAAACACATGCTAGTTTGGATCAAGCAATATGCCAAACGTGTATGTTTGATACACAAAAGCGTATACTTCAACAGACCATAATTTAGCAGACTTAAAGACATATAGACATAAAGACATAAAAGAAAAGTGCAACAAAGAGCCTCTTGGGCCCATCCGAGGTTGAACCCCCCCCCCCCCCATCCCCCCCCCCCCCTCCACCAGTCTCGCCCCTTCAAATCACCTTACTCTACCTGCATAAAAGAAGGCTAATCCCACGAGTATTTATGAACTAATCCCTTCTCTGTAAAGTATTTATCTAATCTAATTTTGAAGGAAGCAAGTGTCACTGCATCAGCGACATCCCCTGGTAGCATATTCCAATGTCCTACAACCCTTCTACTGAAAAATGACTGTCGTAGCCTAGTCCTACTTTGTTTCATAATGAGTTTATGCTGATGACCTCTACCTCGATTTTCCCTATTGAACTCAAACATACCCTTTAAATATCCAGAATGCTGACTATTTACAAATTTGAAGACTTCAATTAGATCTCCTCTTAGCCTTCTATATCTAAGTGAAAACATACCCAATTTCCTTAATCTATCTTCATAAGGTAAACTACCAAGACAATTAATCATTTTTGTTGCCCTTTTTTGAACTCTTTCTAACAACCAGCAATCTTTCTCATATGTTGGAGACCAGGCTTGTACACAATACTCCAAATGTGGTCTAACGTATGCACAATACAGTTTTGTTATTACCTTTTCACTCTTGTAGGAAACATTTCTGTTAATGGCCCCTAGCATTCTAAGTGCCTTTTTCCTAGCTTCTACAACCTGGTCTGATGCTGATAGTCTATTGTTTACCACGACACCTAAATCTCTTTCCTTTTCAATCTGCTCCATTTTCTGCCCACCCATTTCATACCTATGTTTACTGCTAACCCGTCCAGCGTGCATAATCTTACATTTACTCAAATTGAATTTCATCTGCCATGCTTCAGACCACTCAACTAGCTTGTCCAGATCTGATTGAAAAACATCCTGATCATGTTTTCCTCTAATAATCCTGACAACTTTTAGATCGTCTGCAAATTTCAAGACTTTGCTGTCTATACTGTTCTCAATTGCATTCACAAATATTATAAAAAGCAATGGGCCCAGGACTGAGCCCTGTGGAACCCCACTGAGAACCTCCTTCCATTGTGATTGGCACCCATTCAATATAACCCTTTGCTGGCGTCCTGAAAGCCACGTTTCTATCCAATCCAGAATCTTGCCCCTGATCCCATGAATTTTAAGTTGCAACCCCAGTCTTGTATGGGGGACTTTGTCAAATGCTTTACTGAAATCAAGAAAAGCTACATCTAGCTGTTTACCCTGATCAACGCTATCTGTTGCAACATCCAAAAACTCCAGAAGATTAGTTGAACAAGAACGGCCCTTCCTAAAGCCATGCTGTGTATCTTTGATGAGTTCATTTTGCTCCAAGAATTCAACAATCTTATCTTTGATGATTGATTCAAGCACCTTGCAGACTAATGAGGTCAGACTAACTGGTCTATAGTTTTCCTCTTTACTTCTATCTCCCTTTTTATGAATAGGAACAACATTTGCTCTTTTCCAATCAAGTGGAATTTTACTATCTGCAAGTGATTTAGAAAATATTATGGCTAATGGAACCGACAACTCCCTTTCAGATTCTCTTAAAAGTCTAGCATGGATTTCATCAGGTCCTTCTGCCTTGTTAGGCCTTACTTTCTTTAGATATTCTAGAACAAGTTCACTACTTATGCCACCTAGCTCTCCTATAGTCTCCTCTGTCTCTAGCTCAGGCTGAAGTGCTGCAATACTACTCTGGTCCTCGATAGTAAAGACAGATTGAAACTGATCATTAAGCACTTCAACCATTTCACTGTCCTTGCTAACTAACACATCATCTACCTTAAATGGACCTATATTTTTGGAAACTGTACTTAACTTATAAAAACTGAAGAACTTCTTACTATCTGCATTACAATGTCTAGCTAAATCAAGTTCCTTTGCCCTTTTAGCTGCTCTGACCTTTTTCTTAACTGAATTTCTTGCCTTCTGATTTATATCTAGTGAAGATCCCTTCAAAATGCCAAATGCACTTCTTTTAGCTTGTATAGCACTCCTTACTTCTGGGGTAAGCCAAACTGGATTGCCCTTGGTTCTGTTACGTTTGTGCCTGAGGGGTATATGCCGATTTTGAATTTGGCTTAATCTAGCTTTGAAAACATTCCAGGCCTCACATGCATCTAAACCTGCCAACTCAACGTTCCATTTTATCTGTGCGAGGTCATTTCTAATACCATCAAAATCAGCCCGGCTGAAGTTTGGAACCATAATAAGGTTATCTTTGGGCCTCATTTCTGATGAGATATTGAATTTAACCATATTGTGATCACTGGTTCCTAGACCTGCACAAATACTTATGTCACTAACTAGATCACTGTTGTCTGAGAATACAAGGTCTAGAATGGAGCAATGTCTGGTTGGCTCTGTTACAAACTGATGCATGAAAAGCTCCTCTTCAAAGATTTGCCTATACAACCTACACTCATTTGTTTCCTCTGCTATACTTTCGTATCCTCTTAAGTTAAAATCTCCCATAATAAGACACTGAGCCCGAAAGTTCCTACGTATTTCCTCACAAATATCTTGGTCTGTTTCAGCTTGGGAGTTCCTTGGAAGATTCCCTGGTCTGTAAAATGCACCTATCCTCAACCTTCCTCTGTTTCCTGTACCAATTTTAATGTCAAGCCAGATTGATTCTACTTCTTTTACTTTACTAGAATCATCAACTCTAGTAGTGCAGTACAAGCTATTTACATATACAAACACTCCGCCTCCCTGCCGTGATTCTCTGCAGTATGAGAACATGTTATACCCTTGTAACTCGAAATCCTGTAGCCTATCCCTATTATACCCCTCACTAACCCATGTCTCGGTTACACAAATGATATCAGGCTTTTCAAGGGCAACATAACACTCAAACTCATCAAATTTAGACCTAATACTTTGGGCATTCAGCAACACACATGTGATCTTATACTTTGAGCTGACTCTACTAATTCTGAGGGAATTATGATCTACTGTCCTATTCTGACATGAACTTCTACCAATGCTTACTTCTTGATGCCCTAGTACTAGCGTCCCTGAACCCCCCCTCCTACCTAGTTTCCCTGAATGACACTTCTGTAGGCATCTCCCAAAGCCCTTGCCCCCTCATCCGATAAGTGAAGCCCATCCTGCATATAGTACCTATGCCACTCATAGAACTGATCCCATAAGTCTACATAACTAAGCCCCATAGCTGAACATAAGTTCTGAACTGAGCTGTTCACAGACAGAGCTCTCGAGTACCACTCCTCACTGGCTCCACAGCGAGGGAGGATGCCAGTCACAATGACCGGTTTCCTGGACTCCTTCAACCTCTGCAGCAGGCTCCGGTACTCCGCTACTATTCTCACACTCTGCCTAGGTCCTATGTTGTTCACCCCCACCTGTATTATAACTGTCTCCGGGCTACTCCTACCCAGTTCTGCCTCAATGACAGGGCCCATATCAACTACTTTTGCCCCCGGTTTAACTATACATTTGTCCCTCTTCCCACAGAATGTTCGCCTTAAGGGCCTTACCCTTGAGTCCCCAACCACTAAATGCTGAATCTGTACCTTGTCACTTTCAGCTGCTGACTAACGCACTGAACCTATTTGCTAGTGTAACCTGCTGATGTTCCCTGGGGCTGTACTGCCTGACTCTACCCTGAACTTTTGTCCATCCCTCCTGATCCCCTTCCCTCTTCCTCCTCCAGATTCTGCTACCACCCTCCATTACCCAGCACCCCTCCTCATCCTTACTGTCTGTGGCCCTAGCATTACTTTCCACAATGTTGGGTCTCCAGAAACGTGACCCTCCAACACACTTCCAAACCCCAGCCGCACTATCCACCTTTGCCTTATCCTCCTCCCTTATGCCCCTATCAGAACTACCACTGGTCCCTGATCCTGTAGGCTCCTTTTCTGACCCCCTAACCACAATCTGCGCATACGTTCCTTGGTCAGGAGCTACACCCTCTTGCGGCTCATCTCTACACCTACACTTACTTAACTGCGCCTCAAGCTCCGCTACTCTAGCCTGGAGGGCCTCTAGCTCTGCTACCTTCGCCTGCATCCTAGTCATGCTCATTTGAATACACTAGTAACTTAGGTATATAACTTAGGTACTATGCACTTTTCAATACTTTACTAACTTAACTTAACTTTTTTTGTTTTTTTGTTGTTTGTTTTTTCTTCTTCTAAACCTTAACTAGATCTAGGTAAAGCTAGTAACACAAATCAGCTATGAGTGCACCTAATACTAGACTAAATATCTAATCCTTAAATAAACTGAATACTAAATACACCTTAATTATCCCTAATTTTCTAAAATATCTACTTATCCAACCCTGCAACTAATAACACAAAAATAAGACTTAAGACAATTTTGGCGCACACAAGCTAGAATGAAAAGTCCTTTAAAAAGCAAGTAAGAGGTAACAGCTAACTATGAATGCTTAAAAATAATACTTAAACGATCCACAAAACTAAATATCTAATCCTTATATCTAAATATAATGTGGTTGCTAAAAAAATACACAAAACAACAGAGCTATCCAACAGCTACTTAGCTTGGCTAAAGTAGGGTTCAGAAGGGGAACGTGATTTGATTTTTTATAAACTAGATCTAGGTAAAGCTAGTGACACAAATCAGCTATGAGTGCACCTAATACTAGACTAAATATCTAATCCTTAAATAAACTAAATACTAAATACACCTTAATTATCCCTAATTTTCTAAAATATCTACTTATCCAACCCTGCAACTAATAACACAAAAATAAGACTAAGACAATTTTGGCGCACACAAGCTAGAATGAAAAGTCCTTTAAAAAGCAAGTAAGAGGTAACAGCTAACTATGAATGCTTAAAAATAATACCTAAACGATCCACAAAACTAAATATCTAATCCTTATATCTAAATATAATGTGATTCCTCAAAAAAATACACAAAACAACAGAGCTATCCAACAGCTACTTAGCTTGACTAAAGCGGGGTTCAGAAGGACTTGTAAATTGTCAGGTAGAAGCAAGGTCGATTGAAACCCTGGCGGATCTTTAGATACACATATATTACTTAATGATCAGTAAGGCAAGAAAACATTCCCTTTCGTTAGACAAAACGGTTGTTTATATCTATGCGAAGTTAAGGTTTCATCCGATTCTATTCAGTTTATGAAAAACTTGTTTATGTTCTACTTCGAATTTTCTGTGACGTTTCACGCATCCCTATTTCAAAGACAGGATAAACCATAAAATATGTCACAAGCGCTTTGTGAGAAAAAAAATTGGATCCGTTAGAATGGTTTTGTTAAGAACGTGTTTTTTTTGTCAGCGTTCGTACGTGTTGTTGGAACGTCTTTATATCAGTATATTTTTGGGATCCGTTGGAATGGTTTTGTTAGAACGTTTTCTTTTGCAGCCTTCGTTCGTGTTGTTGGAACGTTTTTTTTCTCCGTATTTTTGACAATTGCAAGGGGCGGGGCCGCGCAAATACATCGGAAAACTTATTTACGACTTATCTACAAGATGGTCTGGGGGTCCGGGGGTGGAGACAGCTCCCCCCCCCCCATAGGTCACAGCGCAGGGAGCGAATGCGAGCGGGTGTTCTAAACGTGGATCCCTGTGGCCGTAATTGCTGTTAAGTTTAGGCCAGGTTCGATTATGTTATAACAATTTTGTAATTACAATTTTGTAATCACAATTTTGTAATTACATTTTTGTATTCCAATATTTTAATAACATATCGAAACCAGCGCAAATTTGTCTGCCAACACATTGTTATTTATCATGAAGGCATATAATGTTTCATCGCTCTATCTTTTGCGAATATGTACCAAACTTCTATGAACAATCAACTCTCATTTGAAAAAAAGTGCATTGAAATCGGCAGTTTAACTTGGCCCGGACGGCGAACTATTTAGTGTTCACGACTTATTTAAAAAAATCCATCAATTTTCAACAAACAGTTATTTAATATATTACAGTGCACACATGAAACATTTATCTAAACCGTTTATTCATAATCAATCAATAAACGTTTCAGAGAACCGTGATGCATTCCGCGGATTAACTTGGCCAAGGATGGCGACATATTTAGTGTATGCGATTTGTTTCATTGACCGATCAGGAACGTTGTCACGCTTCTTGGAGCACTTACTTCATTGCTGGCCCTATGACTTGTTTACAAATAACACTCAAACCAGAGATAGTGATAGAGATAGTGATAGAGATAGAGATAGTATCACCATATGTTAGTACATCTTTTTTAATTTCCCATAATACAATTTTTGCAATAGAAAATGTTGTTAGTTCACTTTTAAATTGAGGCACGATCAATTTGAAACCACACATGTGCAGGGGCGGATCCAGCTGGAGGGGGGGGGGCAAAGGGCCATGCCCCCCTCTCCCCCAAAGGTCCTGATACTGTCCCCCCCCCCCCCAACGGTCGGACGTACAGTTGTAAAAATTGCCTTTGCAGCAGTCAAAATCCAGCTATCCACAGTTAAAAACTTGCAAATTTCTCGCCGCTTCGCGGCATGACACAATGCGCAATTGCTTATACAAATTTAGAAAATGGGAAAATAAATTAATTAAGTGTCTGGCAGTCTTTCCTTGGCGGTACCTAATTGCTAGCCCCAGGGGCCCTTCATAAAATATTAACTTTCAAGCGGGCTACAATTACATGTTTAGCTAGTCTGCCGAGTTCCGAAAAAGGCGACGCGAGCGCAAAGACACAGACAGGCACCCGGAATCTGCTTCAGCGGTGCCCAGCTTGCTGGACCGAAGAGCTAATAGTGGGGACCAGGCCAGGACCATCTCCCCCCAGGCTCCTCCAGATCCACAGGGACCATTTATGCGCGGAAACGTCGTTCTTCCCCTTTGCTGCTTTCAAACCATTTGCATTGTTACTTGTTGTTTGTTACAGTTTGGTTCATATGTATACAGTTATTATTATTATATGTACTATTGAGCGCTGACTGCCACGGGTCATTGTGATTTACTATCCGAGGCTAATGTATATGAAAAACTACCTTCATTTCAATATTTTTCATCATACCGAGATGTGTAACCAGGAAAAGGGCTTGGCTCCACTTACGGTCTGGCTCCAATATGAAAATTTTGTTTTCCACGACCTAAAATTAAAAGTTTCGCGCCGCTTCGCTGCGTCACATCGGTGGCCATCGTCATAACGAAGCCATCGTCATCGTCTTTGGTTCGTTGTAGCGGTGAATTGAATGAATAGCATGTTTAGCTTCTTATTCTCTACAAGACCCACCGCCTATGTGTCTGGGTTTTATCAGGTAAACCAGTACAAATTTCGCGCCGCTTCGCGGCGCTAAATAGCAAGTATGTACATACTAAAACATGAAAGAACACATTAAAAATGCTGCAAAGGCCTAAATACACGCATACAAAATGGTTAGTTTTTCTTTCGTCATTTTAGTCGACCCCAATTAAAAAATTATCGGCGACGCCCCTGGGTACAGCTGACAAATGACACAGTTTTGCTCAGTGTAAGGCAATGTCGGAGCAATACAAACTGCAAGCTGACAATTTTTATTTTTCGATATCCCAAAAGGCCTAAAAGCTCAAAAAAGAAGAGAAAAGACATCGTGTAGTTGCAAAATAAAGTGGGCCAAATCCGGGAAGAAATTCGAAATTGGGGTAGGTAAGGTCCGCTAAAAACGGTTTGCCCCCCTCCCCCCAAAAAAACGGCCGGCTGGATCCGCCCTTGTACATGTGTCACAGAAAAATGCAGGTAATTAAATCAAAAGGTGAATATTTCACTTTAATACATGCTTTGTATTTATGGTTTGCCCCCCTCCCCCCAAAAAAACGGCCGGCTGGATCCGCCCTTGTACATGTGTCACAGAAAAATGCAGGTAATTAAATCAAAAGGTGAATATTTCACTTTAATACATGCTTTGTATTTATTTTGTCCCAGGGAAGCGCCATTTACTTTGTACATCTCCATTCAGCTGAACGTTCCTAAAATTATGCATACTAGGATATAACCACGGTAAAACTATTGAATATGTTACTAATTATTGGGACAGTCAATGCATACGTGTGCGCACGTACCGTTTCATATTTCAAACCTGTTTTAGCTTTATCAGAGCGCGCCCGCTCGGTCATCGCCCCAAAAAGCGTTTTACTGGTATAATATTGTGGCCTAAATCCTAGGAGATAGAATTAAGCGCGATTTTTTTTGGGGGGGGTAGGCGCTTGGCCCGAGGGGGTCCCTGGGTTTCCTTGCCCCCTTCCCCCCATCCCAAAATACCTTCCGCCGCCACTGGCGTGTGTGTGTGTGTGTGTGTGTGTGTGTGTGTGTGTGTGTGTGTGTGTGTGTGTGTGTGTGTGTGTGTGTGTGTGTGTGTGTGTGTGTGTGTGTGTGTGTGTGTGTGTGTGTGTGTGTGTGTGTGTGTGTGTGTGTGTGTGTGTGTGTGTGTGTGTGTGTGTGTGTGTGTGTGTGTGTGTGTGTGTGTGTGTGTGTGTGTGTGTGTGTGTGTGTGTGTGTGTGTGTGTGTGTGTGTGTGTGTGTGTGTGTGTGTGTGTGTGTGTGTGTGTGTGTGTGTGTGTGTGTGTGTGTGTGTGTGTGTGTGTGTGTGTGTGTGTGTGTGTGTGTGTGTGTGTGTGTGTGTGTGTGTGTGTGTGTGTGTGTGTGTGTGTGTGTGTGTGTGTGTGTGTGTGTGTGTGTGTGTGTGTGTGTGTGTGTGTGTGTGTGTGTGTGTGTGTGTGTGTGTGTGTGTGTGTGTGTGTGTGTGTGTGTGTGTGTGTGTGTGTGTGTGTGTGTGTGTGTGTGTGTGTGTGTGTGTGTGTGTGTGTGTGTGTGTGTGTGTGTGTGTGTGTGTGTGTGTGTGTGTGTGTGTGTGTGTGTGTGTGTGTGTGTGTGTGTGTGTGTGTGTGTGTGTGTGTGTGTGTGTGTGTGTGTGTGTGTGTGTGTGTGTGTGTGTGTGTGTGTGTGTGTGTGTGTGTGTGTGTGTGTGTGTGTGTGTGTGTGTGTGTGTGTGTGTGTGTGTGTGTGTGTGTGTGTGTGTGTGTGTGTGTGTGTGTGTGTGTGTGTGTGTGTGTGTGTGTGTGTGTGTGTGTGTGTGTGTGTGTGTGTGTGTGTGTGTGTGTGTGTGTGTGTGTGTGTGTGTGTGTGTGTGTGTGTGTGTGTGTGTGTGTGTGTGTGTGTGTGTGTGTGTGTGTGTGTGTGTGTGTGTGTGTGTGTGTGTGTGTGTGTGTGTGTGTGTGTGTGTGTGTGTGTGTGTGTGTGTGTGTGTGTGTGTGTGTGTGTGTGTGTGTGTGTGTGTGTGTGTGTGTGTGTGTGTGTGTGTGTGTGTGTGTGTGTGTGTGTGTGTGTGTGTGTGTGTGTGTGTGTGTGTGTGTGTGTGTGTGTGTGTGTGTGTGTGTGTGTGTGTGTGTGTGTGTGTGTGTGTGTGTGTGTGTGTGTGTGTGTGTGTGTGTGTGTGTGTGTGTGTGTGTGTGTGTGTGTGTGTGTGTGTGTGTGTGTGTGTGTGTGTGTGTGTGTGTGTGTGTGTGTGTGTGTGTGTGTGTGTGTGTGTGTGTGTGTGTGTGTGTGTGTGTGTGTGTGTGTGTGTGTGTGTGTGTGTGTGTGTGTGTGTGTGTGTGGTGTGTGTGTGGTGTGTGTGTGTGTGTGTGTGTGTGTGTGTGTGTGTGTGTGTGTGTGTGTGTGTGTGTGTGTGTGTGTGTGTGTGTGTGTGTGTGTGTGTGTGTGTGTGTGTGTGTGTGTGTGTGTGTGTGTGTGTGTGTGTGTGTGTGTGTGTGTGTGTGTGTGTGTGTGTGTGTGTGTGTGTGTGTGTGTGTGTGTGTGTGTGTGTGTGTGTGTGTGTGTGTGTGTGTGTGTGTGTGTGTGTGTGTGTGTGTGTGTGTGTGTGTGTGTGTGTGTGTGTGTGTGTGTGTGTGTCCAACGGAGCATATTGGCACGTGGAGCCCAAACGGCCGTGCCGATTTTTGAACTCACAACAGGCTGATCCCGATTCCTGGCTATCAGCTGAGTCGGCATGACCGCCCGGACGGCAAGGGCTACGGTGGAGTTGCCATAGCAACAAGACAGCCCCTGGAAGCGACCACCGTGGAACCTCCTGATCAGCCCATTGCCGGCTCCAAAATCGAGACGCTGTGGGTCCAGGTTCAGGCTGGCCCGGTTCGCGTCATGGTGTGCGCGGTATACCGGCCACCGATTCGGACCCAGGCGCGTGTGACCGCCGACTTGGCCGAGCTGGAACAGCAGCTACATACAGTACGTGCTTACAAAACACAGCGGCCCCACTGTCATCGCCGGGGATATCAACCTCAACATGAGCGCCGACAGCGCAACAGCTGAGCAGTTTCGGCAGTTCTTGCGTGGCTACTCCCTTCAGCAGCACATCACGGAACCGACATTTCGAGCGTCTGGCTCCACCATCGATGTGATCGTTACGAACCAGAGTGTCGACAGGGCCGGTGTTGTCCACTGTGACTACAGCCCTCACAACTGGTCACGTGCTATGCTGTCCGTGTCGGACTTCAGACCCCAGCCGTGCACCCTCACCACCAGGTGCTGGTCTAAGTTTGACCCGGATGAGGCTGACCGCCAGATAGCAGCAGTGGACTGGAGCCCGGTGTTCACTAGTGACAGCCCGGAGGAGCAGTGGGACTATTTACTTATGGTGACAAGGCCCATCTTAGACACTTTGATTCCTGAAAAGCGGTTCAGAGTGCGCAATCCAGTTGCGCCACCGATCACGGACACTACCAAAGACCTCATGGCGCAGCGACGAGCAGCACTCCGGGAAGCTGACCGCGAGAGCTACAAACTCCTGAACCGTCAGGTCCAGGCTGCGATCCGGCGCGACACGCGGGAGGAGCTGGACCGGCGGGTGCGCCAAGCCGGACCTGGCGCCATGTGGCGCAGCGTGCAGCCCATAGTCGCATCCAAGCGGCCTGTCAGGTCCACTCCCAGTGCTGACGCGGATGCTATGAACAAATATTTCGTGGAAGTGGGTCCAAAGACGGCTCGTCAGGTAGACGCGGCCGGACCGGAGCTGCCGGTCCGTCTGCCGCGAGTCGCCATCGGAGGCTTCCGAGTCTCTCCCATCTGCCCGGGCGACCTGCGCCGCGTGGTGGGGAGAATGCGCAGTAGCACGGCGTGTGGTGCTGACGGCCTGTGCGTTCGATTCGTGAAGCGTTGTATGTCATCGCTGTGCCACATTCTCACTCACATCGTTAACACTAGCCTCGTCTCCGGTCACGTCCCTAGATCTTGGAAATTGACAATCGTTCATCCTATTCAGAAATCCTCAAAATCAACAAAAACCTCTAACTACCGACCCATTTCGATTTTACCGACTATCGCTAAGATCACTGAACGAGTCGTGTACGAGCAGCTTTTTTATTACTTTTCATCGCATCATCTGTTTTCTCCTAGTCAGCATGGTTTTAGACTGAACCATTCCACCGACACTGCACTGCTTACCGTAACTGACAAAGTGTTTACTGCAATGGACCACAGTTACGTCACTCTTCTCTGTCTTTTGGATTTGTCGAAATGTTTTGATGTTATCCCGCACGATCGTCTTCTTAGCAAGCTGCGTCTTTACGGTGTAGACGAGCGATGGTTTAATAGCTATCTGGCCGATCACTACCAACAAGTGCGTATTCGGACGCCATCTGGCGAGCGTGTTACCTCTCGGCCGCTGCTGAACCCCATTGGCACCTACCAGGGCTCAGCGTTGGGACCCCTGTTGTACTCGATTTATGCCAATGACCTACCTCTGTATGCGAACGATGCGGACATTGTGCAATATGCGGATGACACTCAGGTTCTGATCTCTGGGAGGCCTGGCGATGTTGGTTCCCTTGTAACTTCAATGGAGCAAACTCTTCTACAGCTTTCCCGATGGTTTGGCAAAAATGGGCTAAAAATTAACGCAGAGAAAACACGGCTTATAGTTCTCGGCTCTCGTCAAAACGTTCAGCGGCTCCCGGCCGTCAGCATCAATTTCATGGGAACCACTGTCGTCGGTTCTCCCACTGTGCGGAGTCTGGGTGTCGTGTTTGATCAGAGAATGACGTTCTCGGCTCACATCGATGACCTAGTACGACGATGTACCGGTACACTGTGTGGCCTCAGCCACAGTCGTCATTGCCTGCCACAGCCCACTGTGATCCGACTTGTGGAAGGGCTGGTGATTTCCCTGATACGCTACTGTGTGACCGTCTACGGAGCTACCAACAAAACTCAGCTATGTCGCCTTCAGCGAATACTCAACTTTGGAGCTCGAGTCATCTCCGGACGCAGAAAGTACGACCACATCAGTGACGTGCTACGGGAGCTTAAATGGCTCACAGCCGAGAATATGTTTTTGTATCACGGCCTCACACTTCTGAACAAGATCCGGTGTATATCTGAGCCAGAGACACTTGCCCATGGTCTTATCACCAGACACGACATTCACCATCGCTCCACTAGGCAGTCGGATCAGCTTGTGACCCCTCAGATAAGATCTGAGTCAGGAAAGCGCAGGTTTTTATACTCTATCGTGACCAAATTCAACGGCCTGCCAGCAGCCATGCGTGATATGCAGCCCTCACTTTTCAAAGGCGAGGTGCGAAGATGGCTCTTAAGAAGTCAGTTTGGTGACGATGACTGATATGTCTATACATAAATAATGTGACACAATGTGACATCGTGCGCCTGCTGTGAATGCCTGACTCCAGATTTTTCGCTGCTTATGCTTTTATGACTCGAGGTGCAGAATAGCCGTGTTTCACGGAGCTACCTCATGATGTGTATAAATAAATAAATAAAGATTTCGACGCCGGTGGCACCGTTCGATGCGGCAACACGGGGGACAGATGATGGTACCGTTTTCTGGTTAATCAATGGCACGTGGCACGTGCCAAGTGCAAAAACGTGGGCGCCATCATTGAAACTTTCGGGAAGTTTCAGGAAGATTATATTAATACTTATCTTGCTTATTACCACCAAACCGCAATTATGTCAACATATTGTATTCTTACCAACATAATGCAAAATTATGAAGGACATTTCTAGCTAAAAATCGCATTTAAAAGTTGTGTAGTTTTCAAAATTTTCCAAATCTTTCAGAAACTGTGCAGCGCAATAATCCTTCGTGAAAACGGCTAATATAATGTTTTATCAGGGGGTCCCGAACTGAAGATGTCTAGGCTGCTAGATCATATCTGACCGGGACTTGTCAAATACAACCAGCGTTTCCGTAGTGTAGTGGTTATCACGTCCGCCTCACACGCGGAAGGTCCCCGGTTTCGAGCCCGGGCGGAAACATCTTTTTGTCCTGTTTTGTGTGTGTGTCGTAAATTCGACGACATCGTAAATTCGACTGTCCGGGCTGTCACAGCCAGCATGGCGCTGCAAAAATCACTCGACCCCCTTGACGTCTGCCTTTAAAGGAAATAGTTCACCTTCGGATGTTTTTTTCAGAACACGATTTTATTATATTTTTGAATACAGTTTCTTTTTTATTTTCAAAAATGGTCTTACATCGCGCCAATTCAGGACAGAAGGTCGTAAATCATTAATGTTATGGTGTGCGTTATTGGTCTGCGCATGCTCCATGGCAGTGCTGGCACTTTCAGACGGTACGGTATATCATATATGCGCCGAATTCCTTCGCCAAAAAGTCAAATATCTTCGGCTGGAGAGTCTTTTTCAGTCAAGGAAACTTGCAGATAGGGGTTTCCAACATGGGCTACATAACAGCTATCTCAGTTTAAAACTAATGTTGAAGGTGAACTATTTCCTTTAACCCTCGCCATGGTAGGGCAAAATCACTACGTGTTCGGGTGTGGGGGGAGGGGTACGAACCCCCTTAGCGTATCGCCCCTGATTGAGCTAGAGATTCGAGACAAAGACGAACGTGTTGCTTGAGACGAGAGGAAGCCGCTGATACCCGATTCTAAGATATTGGGTCATTAGGTCACCTCTGAGGTCATGTCAATGACCCACATGTCATCCAAATAGAAAATGCGTATAAATTTAATTTTATCGAGCTAGAATCGTGAATGAGCACATCATAATGCTTAATGAGTGCCATATTCGTAATCAGCGTCACAAAATTTCATAAAACTGCCAAATTCCAAAAAGGTCATGTCATGTCATCTGAGGTCAGTGACTGTTACGTGTACAGTCTCCGATCGTTCACGCTAGTGTGCCGGTTACAATGTCAGACACTGTACCCGTGTCTGCGTCTGGCCCGGTCAGCGCCCCGGGCGGGGACCGGGTCAGCCGAGGCTGGGGTCGCGGGACCGGGAGCGGGGCAGTGTCGCCCAGGACGTCGCCGGGGCCGTGCTGCAATACAGGTTGACCAGAGTTACCGTATCTGCCTCGGGAGTCACTGCGGTCGGGACACAACAGTAACCTTGGTAGACCTGTGGAAGCGCATGACCCCAGTGGAACATATAATTATGTCAAATGGATCCCAAATTTGAAATCAGCATCACAAAATGTCCTAGAAACCGCCAGAAGCCCAAAAAAGTAATCTTGAGTTCATCGGATGTCAATGACATCAGTTGACCTCTGAAAAGGTCAATCGAGGTCACAATCTCAGTGGAAACCACAACTGTCACCTGGAAACACCTGGGCTTTCCTGAACCTGAACAACAAACACTCTAAAACGGCATAAGTTATAAGTATCGATACTGCTGGACGCCAGTTGTGCCTGACATGACCTTGAGAAACAGGTCATAGGTCACGGGTCATGTGGGTTAAAAATTCAAAATTTTCAGAGTATGTGCGACATTTTCCAAAAGTAAGGTGCTGAAAGTTGAATCGAAGTTGGTTGGAAAATACGCGAGTTATTCCAGAAAGGCGCTCGAGCAACAACTGCAGACTGCATATGAAGAGTTCTTCCCCGAGGTAAAATACAGATGTAACATTAACGAGCCTCCATGGATGACAAAGCGACTCAAAGAGCTCATCAACCTCCGAAACAGGGCCCGCAGCCGTCGCCAATTGGACCGACTTAGGCAGCTAAGAGTTCGGTCTGAGATCTCCTCCGCAAAAACTCAATGGTATAAACAACAAATGAACAAGATTGCATCTGATAAAGGTGTATCTTGGGTATAAACAAGTGTCCAAATTAACCAACCGTAAACCGAAGCCCTGGAACCTAGAAATGCCTGAAGCGTTGGATAGTGCCAGTCATGCCGAACTTATCAACCAGCACTTCACGAAAATATGCACAACCTACGCACCATTACAAACAGATCAGCTGCCTTGCTATCTACCTGCACAAGATATTCCCTTCGACATACAGCCTTGGCAAGTAGCCCACAGCTTATCTCGCCTCAGAGAGCATATGGCGTTACCCGTTGGACAACTTCCGGTACGGCTGTTTAAGGAATTTTCTGTGGAGCTGGCCGTTCCTTTGGCTCACATCTTTAACAGTTCGTTAAAGCAGGGCCGGGTACCTTCAGTCTGGAAGAGGGCGACCATCACACCAGTTGCCAAGAAACCCACCCCGACGTCGCCGGGGGACCTGCGACCATTGAGTCTCACGCCAACGTTTAGTAAAGTTTTGGAGCAATTCATAGTGCCGCTCATCCTGACTGACATAAGACCAAACATTGACATTCACCAGTATGAAAAAATGAGAGGAGCATCTACCTCTCACTACCTGATCAGATTGATGCACAATCTACTGGCTCAGCTAGACAATGCTGATAAGCTTTTTTCTCAGTGATCATGTTCGACTTCAAGAAGGCCTTTGATCTAATAGATCGCACAACAGTCATACAGAGACTCCTGGACATGGGACTCCGTCCCGCGTATGCAAACTGGCTCTCCTCATTTCTCCAGAACCGCCAGCAGCGGGTCAAGATGCCAGATGGCAGTCTCAGCTCCTGGAAACCGATAACCTGTGGCACCCCACAGGGCACCCTGGTTGGCCTTCTTAGCTATGGTGAATGGCGCCGCATCACAAACACAAAACAGGCTCAAGTATGTGGACGATCTAACTATTTATCAAGCGTGCTCGGTGGATTGTGTTCAGGAAGAAATTAAGCTTCAGGAACTGACTGATCAACTTTGTGAATGGCGAATGAAAATAAGATGGTCCTTAACATGATAAGTGCCAGGTAATGCACTTCTTCACAGCTAAGAAGCCAATGGTGTTACCGGACATTACAATACATGGCACTAGCATCCCAACGGTGGATCAGACAAAGCTACTTGGCGTCACCATATCTAATGATATGTCCTGACACCAGACTTGTCAATGATTCATATTTGTCATGAGTCGATTCACAGTGATTCACAGACCATAATGAATTCAATTCAATTAATTCAATTCAATTAATTGAATTGAATTCATTATGGTCTGTGAATCACTGTGAATCGACTCATGAATGATTCAATCATGATTCAATCACTCAACATTACCATAATGAATGATTCAATCATGATTCAATCACTCAACATTACCATAATGAATGATTCAATCATGATTCAATCACTCAAGATTACCATAATGAATGATTCAATCTTGATTCAATCACTCAACATTAAAGGGAAGTGTCGACTCCTTTGTCTAACTCCTTTGATTTTGAATGTGCGACTCTATGATTTTATGAGCGTGATAGGGAGGTCATGCTCTACCTGTGTGCCAATTTTCATGCACATAAGAATAGTCTGCTGTTTGACCTTAAACTTATGACCTGCTCTAACTCCCTTTGATTTTAAATGTGCGACTCTAAGATTTTACCAGAATGATCAACTAGGTCGTGATCTATCTGTGTACCAATTTTGAAGCCAATCCAAATAGTCCGCGAATGTATTTCCAAATGTGAATGTGAATGTGAGCCAATTGGACACGCGTGTTGTTTATTTTGATTATAAAATGATATTTATAATATTTATTATAATTGCAAATTCCAAGTTCTAAAAGCATTAATGACTTTACGTTTCACTTTTTTAAGCGAATAGAACATTTATTTTGATTTTGCATTAGGTATTCTTTTTTTATAAAGCATGACGTGGAATAAAGCGGCGCCGATTCGACAGTGATATTTGGGACATGCGGAGGTCATGCAAATGTTTGTTTATGATTTAGTTTTTGATATGGTATTGCCTAGAAATTAGGAAAAGGTGGGTACCTTTTGATAATTTTTCGTGCGAAAAAGGTGTGCGTGTACTGTGTGGTTTATGAACCAGAGTATGAGTTAGTTACCTTTTCCAAGTATTTAGGTACCTACCCCTAACCCTACCAGTTCCAAGGTATTCACCTAGTTAGGGCTGATTGAACAGTGGCTTTGTGCCCACTGGAGTTGGACACAAAGCCTCGCTTTCTTTACGCATAGATGAATTACAGGCTACAGCTCAGGACACAGAGCTCATATAATTGGCCATTAACCCGCGAGTTACGGGGGCGGGGGCTATTTTTTGCCCCCCCCTCCCGTTATTTTATCATAACTCTTAAACGAACACCGGTATCGTCACCAAACTTGCAGTACCTTCTCTCACATCAATTCTACACATGTTGGCAAAAGGAAAAATATGAGGTTATGATAGGTCAACCGAGAATGACGTCAGAGTGACGTCATGTTCTTCGGTTTTGGTTGCAAAATAATGGTTTGCGGAAAACACTGTCAAAGGTACGATGTTGGAGATAAACTCAATTGTCTTAAATCAAAATACTGACAATATACCGGGCTATCAAACTGCTATCTCAGATTTTTGAGGGTTTTTTTAATTAAAAATTTTGAGAAATACAAAGACAATTTTTTTAACCAAATTTTCAAGACAAAATAAGAATTATCAAAAAACCGGAATATATGTGATCGAGATGTGTGCGGTGAATATGTGTACCAAATTGTAAGTCGATATCTTCAAAAATGACTGAGTTATGACCTTTAAATGACAAAAATCGACCACCTCTCACAGCATTACTATGCATAAAAACGCATTTCCATTTTTGCTTTTTACTTCTATTTATATGGAACAATGTTCTAATGTTATTTTACGCGCTCTAGACGATAAACAACCCCATAAACATGTGTTACAACGCCTAATGACCGTAATCTGCAGTTTGACCTCGTGATCTCGGATGACCTTGACCTGACCCAAGGTCATAAATAGCTTAGAAAGGTACTTAGAAGTGTCAGACACACGAATCATACCGATTTATCGACAGCTTATGCGTTTAATATTGCAATTTTGAGCGACAATTCCATCCATCGAGACCTTTTGACATGGTTCAAACATTTTGTACTTGACCTGACCTGTGACGTCATCGGTGACCCCGAGATCAATAATATTATGTTTCCCTCGATAAATTTCCCAGGGCTATCGAATGCCGTTTGCATTTTTACATTCGGTCCAGTAGTTCCGGAGATCCGAGGGGGGGGGGGGGGAGAAATAGCCCCCCCAGTAAGTCGCGTTATGAAATATACCCAGTAACTCGCGGGTTAAGTGCCTTGTTTGTCCACAGGGCACAGATGAATGCTGGGCCGCTGGCATATTTTGTGG
>JAXIVJ010004111.1:65000-85000 GCA_036785665.1 Chirona hameri | reverse complement strand
GCAATGCCTAGTGCTTGAACACATGATGGCAATGCCTAGTGCTTGAACACATGATGCAATGCCTAGTGCTTGAACACATGATGGCAATGCCTAGTGCTTGAACACATGATGGCAATGCCTAGTGCTTGAACACATGATGGCAATGCCTAGTGCTTGAACACATGATGACAATATGCTTGAACACATGATGGCAATGCCTAGTGCTTGAACACATGATGGCAATGCCTAGTGCTTGAACACATGATGGCAATGCCTAGTGCTTGAACACATGATGGCAATGCCTAGTGCTTGAACACATGATGGCAATGCCTAGTGCTTGAACACATGATGGCAATGCCTAGTGCTTGAACACATGATGGCAATGCCTAGTGCTTGAACACATGATGGCAATGCCTAGTGCTTGAACACATGATGACAATATCTAGTGCTTGAACACATGATGACAATGCCTAGTGCTTGAACACATGATGACAATATCTAGTGCTTGAACAATGAAAACTGGTTGGCAGGGAGTTTTTAGGTATAACTCATGCTTGGCATGCATCAATACAATGAGGATGCCAGTACATTTCGCAATAATGTGATCTAGGTGAGCCCTGAAATTCTAATGACTATCCAGTGTCCATGAAGTTTTTGACAACTGGGACGTTCCAGGACAGATCGACCGGTGCCTTCCACCCTCAAATTTCAAAAACATATCATATTCAGTGTATACGGTAGCCTTAGGCCCTGAAGACGACTGTGAAAATATTTTGTCTCGCCGAGCAACGGTCACCGACTTATAGCCTCCAGCAATTTCGAGAGGTCACGCTTTAGGCCCTTCTTTAATGGCCCATAACTTGTAGTTAAACGACCTGAAACATTTTTTTAAAAACTATACACCAATGAACTCTCCGTGATGCAAGGAAACTGTGGCTATCTCGAATTTTCGTATTTTTGTTTTTGTTTTCTATGTTGTGACCTTGTGACCTTTTCTTACGTGACCTATCTTGACCTTTTCCCAGTCGATTGATAATCTGTAGCATGTCGCACTTGTTACCACTAACAAGTAGCTGTGTGTCTTCCACGAACTGGACGACATGTACTTTTTCTGGCAAGTATAGACTCATCTCGTTAGCAAACACTGATAGGAAAATACAGCTGAGGGTGTACAGCAGCAATAGTGTGGTGCCATGGGGAATGTGCGACATGCTTCTCGAGATATCAAGTTGACAATCATCTGTACAATTTTTTCCACACGGAAAATTATTTACAAAACCTAACTCCCTTCCACATGGTATTACATCATGTAATGATAGTCGAATCTGTCATGTAATGATAGTCGACTCTGTCATGTAATGATAGTCGACTCTGTCATTTAATGATAGTCGACTCTGTCATGTAATGATAGTCGACTCTGTCATGGTAATGATAGTCGACTCTGTCATGTAATGATAGTCGACTCTGTCATGTACTGATAGTCGACTATGTCATGTAATGATAGTCGACTGTCATTTAATGATAGTCGACTCTGTCATGTACTGATAGTCGACTCTGTCATGTAATGATAGTCGACTCTGTCATGTAATGATAGTCGACTCTGTCATGTAATGATAGTCGACTCTGTCATGTAATGATAGTCGACTCTGTCATGTAATGATAGTCCTGTAATGATATTTGACCATGATACACGACTATCTGGTTGTAATAACACAGGCGAAGAACAAACGCTATCCTGTGCAGTGACGGTTCCTATTATGTTTTCTGTGAGTACACGTCTGTGTCCGGTACAAACCTCCCCTGACCTCTGACCTGGCCCTGTTCCAGTGATGTGTGTGGTAGACACAGTGTTGTACCTGGTACCTCTCCTGACCTCTGACCTGGCCCTGTTCCAGTGATATTTGTCGTAGACACAGTGTTGTACCTGGTACCTCTCCTGACCTCTGACCTGGCCCTGTTCCAGTGATGTGTGTCGTAGACACAGTGTTGTACCTGGTACCTCTCCTGACCTCTGACCTGGCCCTGTTCCAGTAATGTTTGTCGTAGACACAGTGTTGTACCTGGTACCTCTCCTGTCCTCTGACCTGGCCCTGTTCCAGTGATGTTTGTAGTAGACACAGTGTTGTACCTGGTACCTCTCCTGACCTCTGACCTGGCCCTGTTCCAGTGATGTTTGTCGTAGACTCAGTGTTGTACCTGGTACCACTCCTGACCTCTGACCTGGCCCTGTTCCAATGATGTTTGTGGTAGACTCAGTGTTGTACCTGGTACCTCTCCTGACCTCTGACCTGGCCCTGTTCCAGTGATGTTTGCGGTAGACACAGTGTTGTACCTGGTACCTCTCCTGACCTCTGACCTGGCCCTGTTCCAGTGATGTTTGTCGTAGACACAGTGTTGTACCTGGTACCTCTCCTGACCTCTGACCTGGCCCTGTTCCAGTGATGTTTGTCGTAGACACAGTGCTGTACCTAGTACCTCTCCTGACCTCTGACCTGGCCCTGTTCCAGTGATGTTTGTCGTAGACACAGTGTTGTACCTGGTACCTCTCCTGACCTCTGACCTGGCCCTGTTCCAGTGATGTTTGTCGTAGACACAGTGTTGTGCCTGGTACCTCTCCTGTCCTCTGACCTGGCCCTGTTCCAGTGATGTTTGTAGTAGACACAGTGTTGTACCTGGTACCTCTGACCTGGCCCTGTTCCAGTGATGTTTGTAGTAGACACAGTGATGTACATGGTACCTCTCCTGACCTCTGACCTGGCCCTGTTCCAGTGATGTTTGCCGTAGACACAGTGTTGTACCTGGTTCCTCTCCTGACCTCTGACCTGGCCCTGTTTCAGTGATGTTTGTCGTAGACACAGTGTTGTACTTGCTGGTCGCCTGGTACGTGGAAGCAGTGTTCCCCGGAGAATACGGCATCGCGCAGCCCTGGAACTTCCTGGTTACGGTAGGTGCAGCTTTAACACTTTCTTCTCACCGTTAGTACAGTTTGAATGCTTCGTGTTGACGGCATGTACAGTTATATAATGTTTCGTTTTGACGGTATGTGGAGTTTAATACTTCCTGTTCACAGCGATTGCAGCCTGTCACATTATTGTGCCCCAAGTTTATGTGATTGCAAACACGTTAGTTAGATGGACTGGTACGCCTTATAGTGTGATCGCGTTATTTTCCAGTAGGTATTGCTTATGATCTTAACAGTTTTCGTCAAGTGCCCAATTGTTTATCAAGTGGCCATTGTAAGGACTTGTGACCCATTTTTCAATCCATCAAATAAGCCATGGATAAATTGGCTATCTGCTGCACGTCCTGTTTTTCATTGTTTAGCGATATATTGAGGTATACCGGTAATGACAGTCGCCATGTTTCCAACATTCATGCATGGCTTTTCTTTTCGTGTCAGTGTCAGCGAATTGTGTCAGTGAGTGAACGCACTCTATGAAGGAGTTGTGACAGATGCGGCAATAGATCTGACCGTTCGTGAACGTGCTCTATACGGGTTCGTGAACGTTCGTGAACGGGTGGTCCTGGATCTGACTCTGTGTGAGCTCGCTCTGTGATATGTTGATAGGGGTGGTCCTGGATCTGACTCTGTGTGAGCTCGCTCTGTAATGATATGTTGATAGGGGTGGTCCTGGATCTGACTCTGTGTGAGCTCGCTCTGTGATGATATGTTGATAGGGGTGGTCCTGGATCTGACTCTGTGATGATATGTTGATAGGGGTGGTCCTGGATCTGACTCTGTGATGATATGTTGATAGGGGTGGTCCTGGATCTGACTCTGTGTGAGCTCGCTCTGTGATGATATGTTGATAGGGGTGGTCCTGGATCTGACTCTGTGATGATATGTTGATAGGGGTGGTCCTGGATCTGACTCTGTGATGATATGTTGATAGGGCCTGGATCTGACTCTGTGTGAGCTCGCTCTGTGATGATATGTTGATAGGGGTGGTCCTGGATCTGACTCTGTGATGATATGTTGATAGGGGTGGTCCTGGATCTGACTCTGTGATGATATGTTGATAGGGGTGGTCCTGGATCTGACTCTGTGATGATATGTTGATAGGGGTGGTCCAGGATCTGACTACTGTGTGAGCTACCGCTCTGTGGCTATGTTGTTAGGGGGATCTTGTGATCTGACTCTGTGTGAGCTCGCTCTGTGTGATA
Source organism: Chirona hameri (assembly GCA_036785665.1). Lineage (NCBI taxonomy): Eukaryota > Metazoa > Arthropoda > Thecostraca > Balanomorpha > Balanidae > Chirona > Chirona hameri. Next base: position 80,857 of record JAXIVJ010004111.1, on the reverse strand, counting down.
TGTTGATAGGTGGTGGTCCTGGGTATCTGACTCTGTGTGAGCTCGCTCTGTGATATGTTGATAGAGGTGGTCCTGGATCTGACTCTGTGTGATCTCGCTGGTGATGATATGTTGATAGAGGTGGTCCTGGATATGACTCTGTGGAGCTCGCTCTGTGATGATATGTTGATAGGGGTGGTCCCTGGATATGACTCTGTGTGAGCTCGCTCTGTGATATGTTGATAGGGGTGGTCCTGGATCTGACTCTGTGTGAGCTCGCTCTGTGATATGTTGACTAGGGGTGGTCCTGGATCTGACTCTGTGAAAGCTCGCTCTGTGATATGTTGATCAGGGGTGGTCCTGGATATGTGAGTGTGTTCTGTGTGATCATGTTGATAGGGGTGGTCCTGGATCTGACTCTGTGTGAGCTCGCTCTGTGATATGTTGATAGGGTGGTCCTGGACCTGACTCTGTGTGAGCTCGCTCTGTGATGATATGTTGATAGGGGTGGTCCTGGATCTGACTCTGTGTGAGCTCGCCCTGTGATGATATGTTGATAGAGGTGGTCCTGGATCTGACTCTGTGTGAGCTCGCTCTGTGATGATATGTTGATAGGGGTGGTCCTGGATCTGACTCTGTGTGAGCTCGCCCTGTGATGATAGGTTGATAGAGGTGGTCCTGGATCTGACTCTGTGTGAGCTTGCTCTGTGATGATATGTTGATAGGGGTGGTCCTGGATCTGACTCTGTGTGAGCTCGCTCTGTGATGATAGGTTGATAGAGGTGGTCCTGGATCTGACTCTGTGTGAGCTCGCTCTGTGATGATATGTTGATAGGGGTGGTCCTGGATCTGACTCTGTGTGAGCTCGCTCTGTAATGATATGTTGATAGGGGTGGTCCTGGATCTGACTCTGTGTGAGCTCGCTCTGTGATATGTTGATAGGGGTGGTTCTGGATCTGACTCTGTGTGAGCTCGCTCTGTGATGATATGTTGATAGGGGTGGTCCTGGATCTGACTCTGTGTGAGCTCGCTCTGTAATGATATGTTGATAGGGGTGGTCCTGGATCTGACTCTGTGTGAGCTCGCTCTGTGATGATATGTTGATAGGGGTGGTCCTGGATCTGACTCTGTGTGAGCTCGCTCTGTGATGATATGTTGATAGGGGTGGTCCTGGATCTGACTCTGTATGAGCTCGCTCTGTGATGATATGTTGATAGGAGTGGTCCTGGATCTGACTCTGTGTGAGCTCGCTCTGTGATGATATGTTGATAGAGGTGGTCCTGGATCTGACTCTGTGTGAGCTCGCTCTGTGATGATATGTTGATAGGGGTGGTCCTGGATCTGACTCTGTGTGAGCTCGCTCTGTGATATGTTGATAGGGGTGGTCCTGGATCTGACTCTGTGTGAGCTCGCTCTGTGATGATATGTTGATAGGGGTGGTCCTGGATCTGGCTCTGTGTGAGCTCGCTCTGTGATGATATGTTGATAGGGGTGGTCCTGGATCTGACTGTGTGAGCTCGCTCTGTGATGATATGTTGATAGGGGTGGTCCTGGATCTGACTCTGTGTGAGCTCGCTCTGTGATGATAGGTTGATAGGGGTGGTCCTGGATCTGACTCTGTGTGAGCTCGCTCTGTGATATGCTGATAGGGGTGGTCCTGGATCTGACTCTGTGTGAGCTCGCTCTGTGATATGTTGATAGGGGTGGTTCTGGATCTGACTCTGTGATATGTTGATAGGGGTGGTCCTGGATCTGACTCTGTGTGAGCTCGCTCTGTGATGATATGTTGATAGGGGTGGTCCTGGATCTGAATCTGTGATGATATGTTGATAGGGGTGGTCCTGGATCTGACTCTGTGTGAGCTCGCTCTGTGATGATATGTTGATAGGGGTGGTCCTGGATCTGACTCTGTGTGAGCTCGCTCTGTGATGATAGGTTGATAGGGGTGGTCCTGGATCTGACTCTGTGTGAGCTCGCTCTGTGATATGTTGATAGGAGTGGTCCTGGATCTGACTCTGTGTGAGCTCGCTCTGTGATGATATGTTGATAGAGGTGGTCCTGGATCTGACTCTGTGTGAGCTCGCTCTGTGATGATATGTTGATAGGGGTGGTCCTGGATCTGACTCTGTGTGAGCTCCCTCTGTGATGATATGTTGATAGGGGTGGTCCTGGATCTGACTCTGTGATGATATGTTGATAGGGGTGGTCCTGGATCTGACTCTGTGATGATATGTTGATAGGGGTGGTCCTGGATCTGACTCTGTGTGAGCTCGCTCTGTGATGATATGTTGATAGGGGTGGTCCTGGATCTGACTCTGTGATGATATGTTGATAGGGATGGTCCTGGATCTGACTCTGTGATGATATGTTGATAGGGGTGGTCCTGGATCTGACTCTGTGATGATATGTTGATAGGGGTGGTCCTGGATCTGACTCTGTGTGAGCTCGCTCTGTGTGATATGTTGATAGGGGTGGTCTTGGATCTGACTCTGTGTGAGCTCGCTCTGTGATGATATGTTGATAGGGGTGGTCCTGGATCTGACTCTGTGTGAGCTCGCTCTGTGATATGTTGATAGAGGTGGTCCTGGATCTGACTCTGTGTGATCTCGCTTTGTGATGATATGTTGATAGAGGTGGTCCTGGATATGACTCTGTGTGAGCTCGCTCTGTGATGATATGTTGATAGGGGTGGTCCTGGATCTGACTCTGTGTGAGCTCGCTCTGTGATATGTTGATAGGGGTGGTCCTGGATCTGACTCTGTGTGAGCTCGCTCTGTGATATGTTGATAGGGGTGGTCCTGGATCTGACTCTGTGTAAGCTCGCTCTGTGATATGTTGATAGGGGTGGTCCTGGATATGTGAGTGTGTTCTGTGTGATATGTTGATAGGGGTGGTCCTGGATCTGACTCTGTGTGAGCTCGCTCTGTGATATGTTGATAGGGGTGGTCCTGGACCTGACTCTGTGTGAGCTCGCTCTGTGATGATATGTTGATAGGGGTGGTCCTGGATCTGACTCTGTGTGAGCTCGCCCTGTGATGATATGTTGATAGAGGTGGTCCTGGATCTGACTCTGTGTGAGCTCGCTCTGTGATGATATGTTGATAGGGGTGGTCCTGGATCTGACTCTGTGTGAGCTCGCCCTGTGATGATAGGTTGATAGAGGTGGTCCTGGATCTGACTCTGTGTGAGCTTGCTCTGTGATGATATGTTGATAGGGGTGGTCCTGGATCTGACTCTGTGTGAGCTCGCTCTGTGATGATAGGTTGATAGAGGTGGTCCTGGATCTGACTCTGTGTGAGCTCGCTCTGTGATGATATGTTGATAGGGGTGGTCCTGGATCTGACTCTGTGTGAGCTCGCTCTGTAATGATATGTTGATAGGGGTGGTCCTGGATCTGACTCTGTGTGAGCTCGCTCTGTGATATGTTGATAGGGGTGGTTCTGGATCTGACTCTGTGTGAGCTCGCTCTGTGATGATATGTTGATAGGGGTGGTCCTGGATCTGACTCTGTGTGAGCTCGCTCTGTAATGATATGTTGATAGGGGTGGTCCTGGATCTGACTCTGTGTGAGCTCGCTCTGTGATGATATGTTGATAGGGGTGGTCCTGGATCTGACTCTGTGTGAGCTCGCTCTGTGATGATATGTTGATAGGGGTGGTCCTGGATCTGACTCTGTGTGAGCTCGCTCTGTGATGATATGTTGATAGGAGTGGTCCTGGATCTCACTCTGTGTGAGCTCGCTCTGTGATGATATGTTGATAGAGGTGGTCCTGGATCTGACTCTGTGTGAGCTCGCTCTGTGATGATATGTTGATAGGGGTGGTCCTGGATCTGACTCTGTGTGAGCTCGCTCTGTGATATGTTGATAGGGGTGGTCCTGGATCTGACTCTGTGTGAGCTCGCTCTGTGATGATATGTTGATAGGGGTGGTCCTGGATCTGGCTCTGTGTGAGCTCGCTCTGTGATGATATGTTGATAGGGGTGGTCCTGGATCTGACTCTGTGTGAGCTCGCTCTGTGATGATATGTTGATAGGGGTGGTCCTGGATCTGACTCTGTGTGAGCTCGCTCTGTGATGATAGGTTGATAGGGGTGGTCCTGGATCTGACTCTGTGTGAGCTCGCTCTGTGATATGCTGATAGGGGTGGTCCTGGATCTGACTCTGTGTGAGCTCGCTCTGTGATATGTTGATAGGGGTGGTTCTGGATCTGACTCTGTGATATGTTGATAGGGGTGGTCCTGGATCTGACTCTGTGTGAGCTCGCTCTGTGATGATATGTTGATAGGGGTGGTCCTGGATCTGAATCTGTGATGATATGTTGATAGGGGTGGTCCTGGATCTGACTCTGTGTGAGCTCGCTCTGTGATGATATGTTGATAGGGGTGGTCCTGGATCTGACTCTGTGTGAGCTCGCTCTGTGATGATAGGTTGATAGGGGTGGTCCTGGATCTGACTCTGTGTGAGCTCGCTCTGTGATATGTTGATAGGGGTGGTCCTGGATCTGACTCTGTGTGAGCTCGCTCTGTGATGATATGTTGATAGGGGTGGTCCTGGATCTGACTCTGTGTGAGCTCGCTCTGTGATGATATGTTGATAGGGGTGGTCCTGGATCTGACTCTGTCATGATATGTTGATAGGGGTGGTCCTGGATCTGACTCTGTGTGAGTGTGTTCTGTGATGATATGTTGATAGGGGTGGTCCTGGATCTGACTCTGTGTGAGTGTGTCTGCTCTGCTGCCAACAGAAGCACTACTGGTTCGGGAGCCAGGCTAATGATGACGAGACCGTGCCGGTCGACAACTCTGAGCATGCTGACTTATTCGAGGCCGAGCCGACCAACAGCAAGGCCGGCATCAGCATCAAGCAGCTATTCAAGGTGAGCACTGAGCCGGTCCGAAGCCACTGAGGCCGGCACCAGGCCTGGAGCTCAGTAGGCAGAGGGCTGGACTTTTGGCCTCACCTGATGTGGCAGGCCGGGTTCGAGTCGCCCCAGCGCTCGCTATTTGCCTCCATGGCTGAGATGGCCTGTGGCTGGTGGCAGCGGTCTCACTCAAAGTCAGGTGACGTCAGACGGTGGGGGCGGACCGTGTCAAGATATGTTGGGCACCTAAAACGATCGCTTCTGAATTATGCGGGCTACCAGGAATTGCGCGATCGGATGGTACACTGAAAAACAATGAGAACTTTGCCTGGTCTTCGAGAGCCTCATGGCCTCGCGCAACCACCACATGGCAGTACCTTCTCGTCTGAGAACCTTTCTTAAAGGTTCTCGAACTAAGATTTCACAACCATATCAATGGAGAACTTCTAGAGGTTTTGGGGATTACCAGAGCTCCCCATATAGTCTCGGAGATCCCTTCTGATATTCTTTCGGTGAAAGTTTGAGACACCGTTGCGGTGTATTCAGCGTCTGGAAATGAGAACCCATGAAAGCTTCACCATTGATTAATGTACTTATCCAATTATAACTTGTTTGCCTCCGGCGATGTTATGTGCCGAAAGTAGTGTGCGCGACTACGACGACCGCTGATTAATTCAATAATCATTGCCTAGGAGTCATTAGCGCACGCTCTGCCGAGATGGAAATACCTTTTTTCTCTTTTTTTAATTTTTTTTTAGGCATTTCGGTTAATTATGACCATTGCATGCCTTTTCAATTCATATGTTCAGGAACGAACAATTGATGCGTTACACGGTTACACGGGTTACACGGAAACATGCGTTACACATGTTTCCGTGTACCGGATTTTAAAACGCTGGATGAGACGTAAACATCAGCAATTGTTAGAGCTGGTGAACTGATGCATATGTCATCCGTTACGTCACGAGCTGAAGCCCGCCTCCCTCTTCGCCGGCAGAAATTTGGCAACGGCAAGGTGGCGGTGAATAACGTGTCGCTGAACATGTACGAAGGTCAGATCACCGCCCTGCTGGGACACAATGGAGCCGGCAAGACCACCACCATGTCCGTCCTGGTCGGTAGGTGACGTCATACAAACTTGTCGCAAGATTCACTTACCGAGCACTGCAGCCTTCTATAGCGTCCTGCTTAGATTTGCTTAACAATCAGAAAATGTGTCAACTTTTTACTGACTTCAGTCGGTTGGTGGCATGTCCCGACCCCCCCCCCCCCCCCCCCCCTCGTATACGCCCTTGACCACTGTCCCGGAAGGTCTGTCTCTGGCGTCGTCTGACCTGACTTTGCCCCGGCAGGTCTGTTCTGACCTGACTGTCCCGGCAGGTCTGTCTCTGGCGTCATCTGATCTGACTCTGCCCAGCAGGTCTGTTCTGATCTGACTCTGCCCAGCAGGTCTGTTCTGATCTGACTCTGTCCCGGCAGGTCTGTTCTGACCTGACTGTCCCGGCAGGTCTGTCTCTGGCGTCCTCTGCCCTGACTCTGCCCCGGCAGGTCTGTTCTGACCTGACTCTGCCCCGACAGGTCTGTTCTGACCTGACTCTGTCCCGGCAGGTCTGTCTATGGCGTCCTCTGACCTGACTCTGCCCCGGCAGGTCTGTTCTGACCTGACTCTGCCCCGGCAGGTCTGTTCTGACCTGACTCTGCCCCGACAGGTCTGTTCTGACCTGACTCTGCCCCAACAGGTCTGTTCTGACCTGACTCTGTCCAGCAGGTCTGTTCTGCCCTGACTCTGCCCCGGCAGGTCTGTTCTGACCTGACTCTTCCCCGGCAGGTCTGTTCTGACCTGACTCTGTCCAGCAGGTCTGTTCTGCCCTGACTCTGCCCCGGCAGGTCTGTTCTGACCTGACTCTTCCCCGGCAGGTCTGTTCTGACCTGACTCTGCCCCGACAGGTCTGTTCTGACCTGACTCTGTCCCGGCAGGTCTGTTCTGACCTGACTCTGTCCGGCAGGTCTGTTCTGACCTGACTCTGTCCGGCAGGTCTGTTCTGACCTGACTCTGTCCAGCAGGTCTGTTCTGACCTGACTCTTCCCCGGCAGGTCTGTTCTGACCTGACTCTGCCCCGACAGGTCTGTTCTGACCTGACTCTGCCCGGCAGGTCTGTTCTGACCTGACTCTTCCCCGGCAGGTCTGTCTCTGGCGTCCTCTGACCTGACTCTGTCCCGGCAGGTCTGTTCTGACCTGACTCTGCCCCGACAGGTCTGTTCTGACCTGACTCTGTCCCGGCAGGTCTGTTCTGATCTGACTCTTCCCCGGCAGGTCTGTCTCTGGCGTCCTCTGACCTGACTCTGTCCCGGCAGGTCTGTTCTGACCTGACTCTGTCCAGCAGGTCTGTTCTGACCTGACTCTGTCCGGCAGGTCTGTCTCTGGCGTCCTCTGACCTGACTCTGTCCCGGCAGGTCTGTTCTGACCTGACTCTGTCTGGCAGGTCTGTTCTGACCTGACTCTGCCCCGGCAGGTCTGTCTCTGGCGTCCTCTGACCTGACTCTGTCCCGGCAGGTCTGTTCTGCCCTGACTCTGTCCCGGCAGGTCTGTTCTGCCCTGACTCTGCCCCGGCAGGTCTGTCTCTGGCGTCCTCTGACCTGACTCTGCCCCGGCAGGTCTGTTCTGACCTGACTCTGCCCCAGCAGGTCTGTTCTGACCTGACTCTGCCCCGGCAGGTCTGTCTCTGGCGTCCTCTGACCTGACTCTGTCCCGGCAGGTCTGTTCTGCCCTGACTCTGTCCCGGCAGGTCTGTTCTGCCGTGACTCTGCCCCGGCAGGTCTGTCTCTGGCGTCCTCTGACCTGACTCTGTCCCGGCAGGTCTGTTCTGACCTGACTCTGCCCCGGCAGGTCTGTTCTGCCCTGACTCTTCCCCGGCAGGTCTGTTCTGACCTGACTCTGTCCCGTCAGGTCTGTTCTGACCTGACTCTGCCCCGGCAGGTCTGTCTCTGGCGTCCTCTGACCTGACTCTGTCCCGGCAGGTCTGTTCTGCCCTGACTCTGTCCCGGCAGGTCTGTTCTGCCCTGACTCTGCCCCGGCAGGTCTGTCTCTGGCGTCCTCTGACCTGACTCTGTCCGGCAGGTCTGTTCTGCCCTGACACTTCCCCGGCAGGTCTGTTCTGCCCTGATTCTGTCCGGCAGGTCTGTTCTGCCCTGACTCTGCCCCGGCAGGTCTGTCTCTGGCGTCCTCTGACCTGACTCTGTCCGGCAGGTCTGTTCTGACCTGACTCTGTCCGGCAGGTCTGTCTCTGGCGTCCTCTGACCTGACTCTGTCCCGGCAGGTCTGTTCTGCCCTGACTCTGTCCCAGCAGGTCTGTTCTGCCCTGACTCTTCCCCGGCAGGTCTGTCTCTGGCGTCCTCTGACCTGACTCTGTCCGGCAGGTCTGTTCTGCCCTGACTCTTCCCCGGCAGGTCTGTCCTGCCCTGACTCTGTCCGGCAGGTCTGTTCTGCCCTGACTCTGCCCCGGCAGGTCTGTCTCTGGCGTCCTCTGACCTGACTCTGTCCGGCAGGTCTGTTCTGACCTGACTCTGTCCGGCAGGTCTGTTCTGCCCTGACTCTGCCCCGGCAGGTCTGTCTCTGGCGTCCTCTGACCTGACTCTGTCCGGCAGGTCTGTTCTGCCCTGACTCTGTCCGGCAGGTCTGTTCTGACCTGACTCTGTCCAGCAGGTCTGTTCTGCCCTGACTCTGCCCGGCAGGTCTGTTCTGACCTGACTCTGTCCGGCAGGTCTGTTCTGACCTGACTCTGTCCGGCAGGTCTGTTCTGACCTGACTCTGTCCGGCAGGTCTGTTCTGACCTGACTCTTCCCCGGCAGGTCTGTTCTGACCTGACTCTGTCCGGCAGGTCTGTTCTGTCCTGACTCTGCCCCGGCAGGTCTGTCTCTGGCGTCCTCTGACCTGACTCTGTCCGGCAGGTCTGTTCTTACCTGACTCTGTCCAGCAGGTCTGTTCTGACCTGACTCTGTCCAGCAGGTTTGTTCTGCCCTGACTCTGTCCGGCAGGTCTGTTCTGCCCTGACTCTGTCCGGCAGGTCTGTTCTGACCTGACTCTGTCCAGCAGGTCTGTTCTGCCCTGACTCTGTCCGGCAGGTATGTTCTGACCTGACTCTGTCCAGCAGGTCTGTTCTGACCTGACTCTGTCCAGCAGGTCTGTTCTGACCTGACTCTGTCCCGGCAGGTCTGTTCTGACCTGACTCTGTCCGGCAGGTCTGTTCTGACCTGACTCTGTCCCGGCAGGTCTTTTCTGACCTGACTCTGTCCAGCAGGTCTGTTCTGCCCTGACTCTGCCCGGCAGGTCTGTTCTGACCTGACTCTGCCCCGGCAGGTCTGTTCTGACCTGACTCTGTCCGGCAGGTCTGTTCTGACCTGACTCTGTCCGGCAGGTCTGTTCTGACCTGACTCTGTCCAGCAGGTCTGTTCTGACCTGACTCTGCCCCGACAGGTCTGTTCTGACCTGACTCTGTCCGGCAGGTCTGTTCTGACCTGACTCTGTCCGGCAGGTCTGTTCTGACCTGACTCTGTCCAGCAGGTCTGTTCTGACCTGACTCTGTCCGGCAGGTCTGTTCTGACCTGACTCTGTCCAGCAGGTCTGTTCTGACCTGACTCTGTCCGGCAGGTCTGTTCTGACCTGACTCTGTCCGGCAGGTCTGTTCTGACCTGACTCTGTCCAGCAGGTCTGTTCTGACCTGACTCTGTCCAGCAGGTCTGTTCTGACCTGACTCTGTCCGGCAGGTCTGTTCTGACCTGACTCTGTCCGGCAGGTCTGTTCTGACCTGACTCTGCCCCGACAGGTCTGTTCTGACCTGACTCTGTCCGGCAGGTCTGTTCTGACCTGACTCTGTCCGGCAGGTCTGTTCTGACCTGACTCTGTCCAGCAGGTCTGTTCTGACCTGACTCTGTCCGGCAGGTCTGTTCTGACCTGACTCTGTCCAGCAGGTCTGTTCTGCCCTGACTCTGTCCCGGCAGGTCTGTTCTGACCTGACTCTGTCCGGCAGGTCTGTTCTGACCTGACTCTGTCCGGCAGGTCTGTTCTGACCTGACTCTGTCCAGCAGGTCTGCTCTGACCTGACTCTGTCCAGCAGGTCTGTTCTGACCTGACTCTGTCCAGCATGTCTGTTCTGCCCTGACTCTGTCCCGGCAGGTCTGTTCTGACCTGACTCTGTCCGGCAGGTCTGTTCTGACCTGACTCTGTCCGGCAGGTCTGTTCTGACCTGACTCTGTCCAGCAGGTCTGTTCTGCCCTGACTCTGTCCCGGCAGGTCTGTTCTGACCTGACTCTGTCCGGCAGGTCTGTTCTGACCTGACTCTGCCCCGGCAGGTCTGTTCTGACCTGACTCTGTCCCGGCAGGTCTGTTCTGACCTGACTCTGTCCCGGCAGGTCTGTTCTGACCTGATTCTGTCCCGGCAGGTCTGTTCTGACCTGACTCTTCCCCGGCAGGTCTGTTCTGCCCTGACTCTGCCCCGGCAGGTCTGTCTCTGGCGTCCTCTGACCTGACTCTGTCCCGGCAGGTCTGTTCTGACCTGACTCTGCCCCGGCAGGTCTGTTCTGACCTGACTCTGCCCCGGCAGGTCTGTTCTGATCTGACTCTGCCCCAGCAGGTCTGTCTCTGGCGTCCTCTGACCTGACTCTGTCCCGGCAGGTCTGTTCTGACCTGACTCTGTCCCGGCAGGTCTGTTCTGCCCTGACTCTGTCCCGGCAGGTCTGTTCTGACCTGACTCTGTCCAGCAGGTCTGTTCTGACCTGACTCTGCCCCGGCAGGTCTGTCTCTGGCGTCCTCTGACCTGACTCTGTCCGGCAGGTCTGTTCTGACCTGACTCTGTCCGGCAGGTCTGTTCTGACCTGACTCTGCCCCGGCAGGTCTGTTCTGACCTGACTCTGCCCCGGCAGGTCTGTTCTGACCTGACTCTGCCCCGGCAGGTCTGTCTCTGGCGTCCTCTGACCTGACTCTGTCCCGGCAGGTCTGTTCTGACCTGACTCTGCCCCAGCAGGTCTGTTCTGACCTGACTCTTCCCCGGCAGGTCTGTTCTGACCTGACTCTGTCCCGACAGGTCTGTTCTGACCTGACTCTGTCCAGCAGGTCTGTTCTGACCTGACTCTGCCCCGACAGGTCTGTTCTGACCTGACTCTGTCCCGACAGGTCTGTTCTGCCCTGACTCTGCCCGGCAGGTCTGTTCTGACCTGACTCTGCCCCGGCAGGTCTGTTCTGACCTGACTCTTCCCCGGCAGGTCTGTTCTGACCTGACTCTTCCCCGGCAGGTCTGTTCTGACCTGACTCTGCCCCGACAGGTCTGTTCCCGGCATCCTCGGGCACGGCGCTGATTAACGGGTTCGACATCAGGACAGATGTAGACGAGGTGCGCGCCTCGCTCGGAATCTGTCCTCAACATGATGTCCTCTTCGACGAGCTCACCGTGGCAGAACACATCCGCTTCTTCTGTATGGTGAGAAACGCATTTTGAATAGTACTCTTGTTTCCAACTAGATGGAATCGCTGCAGTTCCACGCGTGGTTGTCTTCTATAATTGGCAGCGGACAGATTAGCTCACGGATCCGTATACAGGTATATTTGATTTTCCCAGAGAAACAGGTTGACTCAGATGTCATCCAGAACCGATGCCAATGCCGTAATGCCATTTTCGGAGTACACGTAATGAAACATATCGGATTTAAAGTTCTGGCTGTTAGGTTCCTGAGTGTCAGAATTTGGGCCCTAATTAAACAAAAAGTGCCGAAAATGTCAGTACCCACGGACCATAAGACGTCAACTCGTCGGTAGTGAATGATATTCTCCCAGTCAGATATCAGAGTTGGTGGAGGATCAGCCGGGTCGGTCGGTCTCCGGCCACCACACCTGTAACGATCGGTTGGCATGGCTACCAACGACACGCGGCTTGTGCGAATTGCCCATGCTTCACATGAGAGACGTTTTTTCCACTATGATCCGGGTATTGATCAGTGAGTGAGATCGCCTTCGTTTCCGATAGGCTGCTGGTCATTCTGTATATACAGCGGAGCGGAGCTCGTTTGTAGGGTGTCCCAGCATTTATATGTGATCAGTAAAAAGCACAATGCTTCAGCCGCCTACCACGGCCGGCGAGCGGATGACATTTAATGCAGGGGACTGGTCGTAGGGTCTGCCCGTGTCGGGTGATCACGTGATCCCTGTGACCGCCGCGACAGCTTGGTCATGGATACAATAAGTATGGATAGGCATCATACGCGATTTAGCGACCACAGAGCGGGCGGGTGGTTTACTAGCTGTCGTTTTGTAGTACAGGAAACAGCCTGACACGGGGACGTTCTACATATATCACTTATATGGGCACAAAGTCGCTGTGAGCGCGCCGCGGTGAGCGGACGCGAGCGCGGGCTCTCCTCCCCCACCCCGCTTTGCCTTGGAGGAGTGTGTCAGTGAGTGTCTGGCCAGTGCTACATTTTATCATCGTTTCTCGGTCTCGGGTTCACACTGATCAGCCAAGTCATCATCGTCACCACCAACTTCACCATCGTCTTCTTTAGAACCGTGAGTCAGCCGTTATGCACCTCGACATGGCACGTCTACTCACGCTACTCTCTGTTGTCCGGGTGCTAGTGCTGATCTGCAACGCGGCCTCCTACCCCGTCGACCCCGCGTGTCACCATCGCCAGCTTCGTCACCAGCATCATCACTCGCGGCTCTCAACCGAAGCGAACACCAGGCGCCCGGTACGACCTGCCGGCCCACTACGTTCGGCCCGCGAGCCCCGGCCGCCGGAGCTCACATTCGCGGCGGCTGAGGCCCCCCCCCCCCCCCTGGCCGGCCCGCCGAACCTGAGCCGCACCAGAGTTTTTTTCAACTGCAACCTGAGCCGCGTCAGCAGCCCCTCGCCTGCCCCGCCCCGGGCGGTGACGTCACCACCCCGCTCGGTGTCACAGTCGACCGACGAGACTCCCCTCCCTCAAGCAGCCCGACCCCTCCCGCCAGTGGCGCGGCCCCGCCTACCGGTGACGTCAGCTCGGCCCGGCCGGGTCAGGACGGCACGCCGAGAGCGCAGCCGCGCAGCGGTGGCCGACGGCCGCAGCGCCGGGGGGCGTGTGGACGGAGGGGGAGAGGAGGCGGCAACACTGGCAACGGCACCCGCATCAACACCTGTAACGGCATCCGCATCGGCTCCATCAACGTCCAATCACTGAAGCCCAAGCTCCTTGACCTAGCCAACGACCTGTATCGTCTGGATTACGATACCATCGCAATCTCCGAGACGTGGCTCCGGCCCAGCACTCCAACCAGACTGCTAGTCATCCCAGGCTACACCCTCCACCGTGCTGACCGCCCCAACAACCGCGGGTACGGTGGAGTTGCTCTAGCCACCAAACACACCATCACTGCATCTCCGCTCAAGCTCACCACCGATAAGAGCCCAGACAGCAAGCTCGAGTCCCTCTGGGCCGTCATCAAGCAGGAACGAGGACGCCAACTCGTGATCGGTAGTGTCTACCGCCCACCTCGACACACGGTCACGGCGCTGCAGGCGGACTTTGACGACTTGGAGCGCCAGCTGCAGCAGGTTTTAGCGAAGTGCCCGACCGCGTCCACGCTGATTTGCGGTGACCTGAACTGTGACCTTTTGAAGGCTGGTCACGACCCTGGCCGTAGGCGCTTAGGGGAGTTTCTCCACGATTACTCGCTATTTCAATCGGTAACATCTTCCACGTATGCATCAGGCTCTCTACTGGATGTTTGTGTCGTTCAGCGCCGTGACATTGTTTTAGACTACCGCACCGCTCACTGTAATTATAGCCCCCATAACTTTATCCGTGGCAGCATGAACATTCCCCGTGTTCGCCGTAAACCGACTGTCACCCGCTCTCGCTGTCTCAACCGCATCGATGGTGGTGCCTTTCTTCGCGACCTACAAACCGCTGATTGGGGGGGAGTTTTTATCTCTACGACCGTTGCCGACAAGTGGTGCTCCTTCATGTCAAATTTTCTACCGATTCTCGACGCACACGCCCCGCTGCGGGATGTCAGGATTCGCAACCCCACCGCGCCTCCAGTCTCCGACCAGACTCGGTCGCTCATGGCCCAGCGCCGCGCAACCCTGCGCCAGGCAGGCAGAGGGTCCCCTGAGTACCGAGAACTCAATCGAGCCGTCCGGTCCGCCATTCGCCGGGACACACGTTTAGCAATAGGCCAGCGCATACGCGAGCAAGGCGCGCACACAGTCTGGCGGAACATGCGATCCGTCATAGGCAACAAAAAGGCGGCGCAAAAGGTTCTGCCACAGGTACCTGCCGAAGACCTGAACGCGTTTTTTGTGTCTGTGGGTCCCCGAGTTGCGGCAGAAATAGCCGCTGGTGGCGCGGCCCCGGCCCCTGCCTGCCGCCTTCCGCGAGTCGGTGCCTGCACATTATTTTTATCCCCTATTGACCTAGTCTCACTTACTCGAACCATCGCCACCATGCGTAATTCTCCAGCACGCGGTGCGGACGGAATCTGTATCCGAGTCATCAAAGCCGTCCTCCCTGCTATCGGTGAAGTCATCCTTCACATCGTCAACTCCTCACTTACCCTGGCCGAATTTCCCGACTCCTGGAAACATTCCATCATTCACCCGATCCACAAGTCTGGCGACCCATCTGACCCATCAAACTTCCGTCCAATCTCAATCATACCTGTCATCTCCAAAGTGGTAGAGCGGGTGGTGCAGAAGCAGCTCTACTCCTACCTATCCGACAATCATCTCCTCTCTCCTTCCCAGCACGGTTTCCGACCCCATCACTCCACAGAAACCGCGCTACTGTCCATCACCGATCGCATGCTTTCCGCCACCGATAGCGGGGAGATATCACTACTTTGCCTCCTCGACCTAAGTAAAGCTTTTGACGTCATCGACCACGACCTACTCCTGAACAAATTGCAGCAGCATGGAGTTGACACCACATGGTTCCATTCTTACCTCCACGGACACACCCAAAGCGTGTCATGAGGCGCCGTGACCTCTCGACCACTCGCTAACACCATGGGCGTTTTTCAGGGGTCGGCCCTGGGGCCTTTGTTGTTCAGCATCTTTGCTAACGACATGGCGTCGCTTTCTGAAGGCGGCGTGGTGCAGTACGCGGACGATACCCAGGTGCTTATCACCGGCAAAAAGGGCGACCTACCAGCGCTCATCTCCCGCTTGGAGCTAACTCTCGTCACACTGGATTCTTGGTTTCGCGCGAACGGCCTCAAAGTAAACACGGCAAAAACTCAGCTCATCGCTTTCGGTAGCCGCCAAAATTTGCGCAATCTGCCAAATTTGCAGGTCACCTTCCGTGACGCAGCCCTCCAACCCGTGAAGGAAGTCAAAAATCTGGGCATCACTTTTGATCAAACACTGTCGTGGGACGCTCATGTGTCCCACGTCAGCCGCAGCTGCATAGGCATCTTGGCCGGCCTCTCCCATGCGCGCCACCTCTTACCTGATGGCATCATCACCACACTGGTCACAGCGCTGGTCCTCCCGCACGTCAGATACTGCATATCCGTATACGGCAATGGCACCCAGAAGAACCTGGACAAAATTCAAAAGATCTTAAACTATGCTGCTCGCACCATTTTCGGACGTCGCAAATTTGATCACGTGTCCGACCTGCGGGAAGGGCTAGGCTGGCTGACTGCCCACCAACTCGCTGACGCGGCCACGCTCAGCATGGCACACAAAATCATGGCGAATGGCGAACCGGACGTGCTCGCAGGCGCCTTCCGCACAAACAGCTCTGTCCGCGCCAGATCCACCAGGCAGGACCAGCAGCTGCACGTCCCCCACTCCAGAACTGAGGCCGGTAAGCGGAGGTTCTCCTGCAGGGCACCCGCCCTGTACAACGGACTCCCACCTGACATCTCGCAGCTGGGGCCGCCAGCTTTCACGCGCGCGTGAAACGACACCTCGGGTCCGCTACTACGGACGACGGACACCCACAAGACGACCGATCTCAGTGACCCGTGTGTGTCGTGACATAT